>JAVYIG010004588.1:0-157630 GCA_035222895.1 Strongylocentrotus droebachiensis | reverse complement strand
CATCTGAAAATCCAAAATGATGTTGTAGGGGCCGGGCGCGGCTTTATCATGAGTGTTTTTATGTGAACCTCTTTTAAAAAAATATATTATGCTGGATTCCGACCCAGATTGCACACTCTAAAATGAAAGTATGATCATCCCCAATACGCTTGCAGTTCACGTATGCACCCCTTCCTCCTAATCCATCGTTACCGTCACAGCCATTTACGTATATCCGGCCGGTGTCGTGGCGTTATGTGTCTTAGCGAATTCACGTCTGTACAGACGCATATCGCCAGGCGATACGCGTCTTAGAGACGCGTCTCGCCGCATTCCACCGGCGATATGCGTCTCCTAGATGGGCGATATGAGTCTGCGATTGGCGAAAAGTGTCCACTCTATTTGTTAACGTTTATTTTCAGAAAAACCTTAAAACAAAAAGTTTGGCGTATTATTTAGTTGTTTTTATGTTTGAAGTGTTATGTTTTTATAATGGGGCGTTGCAAAAAATGTTGAGTTGCAATCGATTGCAAATAACTCATATTTTGCAACTATATCAAACGAAATCTCTACATTAAAACAAAATGGCGATATATTTTCAATAATTAGGTTTAATGTCAGTATAACTTAAATGTCAATATATTTCTAATCATTAGACTGGGCGCGCGGAAATGTACGTACGTACGTACGTCCAGGCCGCGCATATTTTTTTTATTGTTCAGTCAAGTATACTGTGCGAATGACTGGAGACAGAGTCTAATATTACTCTTCTCGGTATTTTTGGATTGCTGGAGCTGTACATACTCGGGCGTGTAGCTAGCAGCGGCTGTGATTAGCCACATTAATTGTAGGCAGGGGCGGCGATCCCAGGGGGACGGGGGACACGTCCCCCCGGAAATCCGAAAAAGTGCAAAAAATGAATAGCAAATACTGACTAAAGACTGCAACACACTTATAAGCTCTGGAGGGCCCAAGAGTACATCGTTTAGACTAATAAAAATGCAAACAAATATTCTCGCTCGTTCGCTATAGCATCCCTTGCATAATATCCTTCAAAACATACAAGTAAATATTGTAGAAAATCTATATATTCCATTGGTATCACGTAAGCACAGTTAACACCGTATATTTACAAGATTAAGAGTTATAGAAATAGATCAGTGCTAGTGTGCTACAAAAATGATTATTCCGCTTGCTCTTTTCAGTAAGGAGTAATACAACATATTAAGTGTATATATTTGCCAGGCTGATAATTTAACATCCGTAGAGCAGTGGTCTTGTAATCCGGTGACCCGGGTTCGAAACCAAGTCAAGGCGCTAGTGCCCTTTTGGAAGGCATTAATCCTCATTACCAGGCCCCTCGGAGAGGACCTAAAGCCGTCGGCCGTCTGGTTGCTTACTAACAAAACAAGCATTTATGCTTTCTTAGCAGTCAGGTAAAATAACCGCCACCAGGCTGATATTTGCCATTTCAACTCCCATAGCGATATCAATATACATGTATATGACAGAGGTCTAGAGTGGGAAATAGAAATCCCATCCATGCCCAAGCTTCCTACTGATACTAAAATTTACCTCCTAAACTGATATTTACAACCCTTCGGACTGCCCACTAGCTAATACCAGCAAAGTAAAAGAGGTATATTGCTTGGTTTTATAATATAGTTTTGCTAAGGAAAGTAATTTTTTAATACAACAAAACTTCAAAAAACCTGTGAGGGGGTAGTCAGTGCCGTCACCTTCGCCCCTCTCGTTCACAATGCTCCCTCGTCCCTCGCACTGGCGTACTGATGGGGGCTTGGGGCAGTTGCCCCCCCCCCCAAAAAAAGAAGAAGATTCAAACGTATTTCTCACTTTTTTTGTAAATTATACTGTTGTATTCGTTTATGGAAAATTCCCAAATTTACAGTCAGCCAAAAATATGCTTATTTAGAAGCCTACGTGTCAAGGCCTGCGGATCGGGGGGCTCGGCCCCCCCCCCCCCCCTCCCCCGCCCCTCACTTTTTTGAAAAAGTGTCGCAATATATGCTCGTCTGACCGTAATTAAATACCTTAAATCCCTGAGCTTGCGGGGATCCACCCCTTGGGTCCTACAATGGACCCTAAGGCGGGCCCCTGGATGCTTATCTGACCGTAATTAAATGCCTAAAACCCCCGAGCTTCCAGGGGCTCTGCCCTTGGACCCCACTAAGGGCCATAAGGAGGGCCCCTATATGCTTATTTGACCGTAATTTAATGCGTAAAACCCCTGAGCTTTAGGGGGCCCCTTGACCCCACGTCAATTAGCGACCTGACAGTGTCACAAATAAGGTATCAAAATATGCTTATCTTACCGTAATTAAACGCCTAAAACCCCTGAGCTTCAGGGGGTCCACCCCTTGACCCCCTTTGGGGCTTTTCGCCTGGACCCCAAGCAGTAAAGGCAATATAGTCTCAAACAAATCTACACATTCAAGCTCACTCACACATGATATATTGCGACACTTTCAAGGCTACTTATTATTTCAAGTTCATGTATATACAAACGGCAACAGTTTCAATATAAAATGTAAGTTCTTCTCACTTAAAGGACCCATGACATCGAATTACAAGTGTGTTCCTGTTGGTGTGCGGTCCTGCAAACATCACATATTTTGATATGTAAACTTCTGAATTTGGTTCATAGATTTTTAAATATTTGTTGAAATATTTGTTTTTCAAACTTGCTAAGCTCCACCCAAAAAACCTCCAGATCTCATTCCCCTTGTGACATCATCTGTCAGTCATCAATGAGCTAACTTGAGAAAGTGGTATGTATCTTTGCCGAAGTCGACCACCTGTTACAATACGTAATACAATAGCAACATATAAGTTGCTATGTCAGACATGCTGTAGCATCACCAGGAAGACTTATATGTTGCTATGGTTTGTGGTATTGTAACAGGTGGTCAACTTTGGCAAAGTTACATTCCACTTTCTCAAGTTAGCACATTGATGACTGACAGATGATGTCACAAGGGGAATGAGATCTGGAGGTTTTTGGGGTGGAGCTTAGCAAGTTTGAAAAACAAATATTTCAACAAATATTCAAAAATCTATGAAACAAATTCAGAAGTTTACATATCAAAATAAGAGATGTATGCAGGACTGCACACCAACAGGAATACACTTGTATTTCGATGTCATGGGCCATTTAAATCATTGGTCTGGAAACAATTATTTGCCCATTGTTGCATATTGTATTACATTTTCACTAACGATGAATTTACATTGTAATGCAATTTTCAAGTTTCTTAGATTTATTTAGGAGAATAGAAGATTGATATTGTTTAAGTTGTTCGATAACATCACTAAATTTGATTTGATTGGAGATATATCTCAGTAAAGGCTGTATAGCGTCAAACAAATCTACACCATTAAACTTCATGATCAATCACACATGATATATTGCGACACTTTCAAGGCTACTTATTATTTCAAGTTTATGTATATACAAACGGCAACAGCTTCAATATTAAATGAAGTTCTTCTCACTTAAATCATCGGTCTGGAAACAATTATTTGCCCATTGTTGAATATTGTATAACATTTTCACTAACGATGAATTTACATTGTAATGCAATTTTCAAGTTTCTTAGATTTATTTAGGAGAATAGAAGATTGATATTGTTTAAGTTGTTCGATAACATCACTAAATTTGATTTGATTGGAGATATATCTCAGTAAAGGCTGTATAGTGTCAAACAAATCTACACCATTAAAATTCATGATCAATCACACATGATATATTGCGACACTTTCAAGGCTACTTATCATTTCAAGTTTATGTATATACAAACGGCAACAGCTTCAATATTAAATGAAGTTCTTCTCACTTAAATCATCGGTCTGGAAACAATAATATTTGCCCATTGTTGTATATACTTGTCACTTGTTATATTTGTTATATGATACTAAAGCAAATCGTTACGCTTATCGATAGGATAATGTGAATAACGTGTCGAATAATAACATCATTGCGTGCTATTATTAACCGGACTAGACATGTAAACAAAAATTTAAACATGCATTCACTTTTGCCAGCAAGCAAGTTTTTCAACAAAGAATACAAAATGTGAACAACGTTTCACATTTTAGTCAGGACAGATTAGAAGATGCTTTAAAGCATGCCCTAAAGTTGAACTGTAACAGTTGTCTTCTAAAGTCTTCCATATATAAATTTAAAGGAGGTCAATAATCATTATGAAGGTTGACACATCAATTATATTGTGTATACATGTAACAATTTGAAAATATTTTTTCTTTGGGGGGGGGGGGGGTGAGGGCGTGGACAATTCAGAAAGGGGACCGATATGTGAAAAATTGGGTAGTACTACTAGCCCATGGAATGTGGCCTAAAATGGAGGTTTACTAATATCCTTCAAAATGTACGAGTAAATATTGTAGAAATATGTATTCTGTTGGTATCACGTAAACACAGTTTACATTGTATGTGTACAAGATTAAGAGTTATAGAATAAGGTCTGTAGTACAAAAATGAATATTCAGCTTGCTCTTTTAAAAAGTCACTTCCTGCCTACTTACTAACATTTACCTAATATATATTTACAACCCTTCGGAATGCACACTAGATACCGGCAAAGTAAAATTGAAGTGTGAAAAAAGTATATTGCTTGTAATTTTTATACTATAGTTTTGCTAAAGAATGTAATTTTGTAATACAACAAACCTGTGAGGGGGTAGCATAGAGCTATATAATAAGACTTATCATATGGCTCTATGGGGGTAGTCACTTCCGTCACCTCCTCCCCGTTCACTGGCGTACTGATGGGGGGGGGGACCAGTAACCCCCCCCCCCCCCCCCCAATAAAATCAAACATGGTTTATTTCTAATTTGATACCAGCAATTTACAAATGTTGCTAAAATGGCATTATATTCCCCTGGAATCCCGGGGCTCTACCCCCTAGACCCTTCCGAGGGCCCTAAGGCGGCCCCTAGATGCTCATCCGTCTGATCGTAATTTGATGCCTTAAAACCCTGAGATTCTGGGGGCGCCGCCCCCTAGGCCTCACTCCAAATTAGTGACCTGCCAGTATCACAAATAAACCTTATCAAAATGCTCATCTGACCGTAATTAAATGCCTAAAGAACTCCTGAGCTTCATGGGGCTCCGCCCTTGACTCCCGCCGGGGCTTTGCCCCTGGACCCCACGCCAATTTAAGCCTTTTGCTTCGCTCGCTTTGCTCTACCTGATCGTAAATACTTGAGCCCCCCCCCCCCCCCACACCCACACACACACACCCCAACGTTTCTGCTCATTACGCCACTGGCCCCTCTTGCTCACTATGTTCCCTCGTCCCTCGCATTTCGTCCGTCCCCCCCCTGGTCATGAAAAGAAATCGCCGCCCCTGATTAAGATTGTAGAGGCCCTAATTGATTGGAGGGCCAGTCAGCTAGCTTAAATCTATCCTCTTTTCTGTCGTCGTGTATTTCTTTGTTTTTCCTTTGATCTATCCTCTTCTCTTTCTTTATGGAATTTCCCTGTTTTTCCTTCTCCATATCCTCTCCCCCGCCCCCCCCCCCCCCCCCCCCCCCCCTCACTCCGGGGTCGGAATGACCGCATGCGTGTTACCAAAATGTCCGGTAAAGGGGTACTTTTCACGCACCAAAGTCCGGCTCGTACATACACAAAATTGACTTTACACACCGGACGTAGGGGGTGTTTTCAAAAGGAGGGAACACGCATATGCGTACCCTAAATAACACTGAGTGGGGGGGGGGGTGGGTCCTCTCCACTCTCCGTATGTATTTCTTTGTTTTCCCTTTTCTATTATCTTCAATTCCCTGGGTGTACGTGCTTTATACACATGTACTATATTGCTGCTGGTGATTGTAAGCGGTGTGCGTTGATGACTTAGAGGCTGTTCACACCGGCAGAGATAGCGCGCGCTAGACCGCGCTATCTCTGCGGTTTGGAAGGTACAACGTCGTTTCGGTCCGCCCAACAGCGAGCCACGGCGAGCCAAAACAGCGTGCCACCGGAGCACCTCTTGGGGGTGGTCCACGAGAGATAGCGCGGTCTAGCGCGCGCTAGAAAAAAGGGGGTGCTACTAAAGAGGAACAGGACCGCATCTTGCGTTGTCTTCATGTTGTCTTCACTATATGGGTCTTGTCTTTTTGTGCATGCTACGTGTCTTCAAAAACATTTGTATCATCTAACTTGAAGTATAATTTAATGACTGGGCTTTCTGAGAGCAAGTTTGACCTGGCCGAGCCGGGGGCGGGGGGCGTAACATCTAGGCCACGGAAGGTCCATTCAACGGAAAAGTTTTACTGGATAATCACTTGCATTTAAATAATAACGCTACAAATTTGCTACTCTACTGAATTATAATTCATGCAAATTTGGTATTCTATTTTTAAATATTCATTGAGAGAGAGAGAAAGAGAGAGAGGGGGGGGTTGAGTACCGTATACGAGAGGAAAGATAAAAGGTGAGGAGAACCATGAAGGACAACCACCCCGATGACAATTATCCCCCCCCCCAAACTTACCACCCTTTTCATTATAGGGGAAGTCAGTCTCCACAAGACTCTTCACAAGTATACATGAAGTATTAGTGATAATCAATACTATGGAAAACAACATTACACAAAATAATTGTATAATACTTTAAATATGAATATATTATATAGAACATAATAAATAATGAATTCGTGCATTAAGAAAAGCGAAAATTATGCACGCTAGATAATTATTAATATACATGTAAAGGGAGAGAGAGAGAGAGAGAGGGGGGAGAAGGGGGTGGGGTCGGTTAATAGAGAGTGGAACAAGGAAAAGCAAAAGTGGTGGCGGTAAACAGATGTGAGCACTGATACGAGAGGAAAGATAAAAGGTGAACAAAATATATTCGGCAGTGAGAACGAGAGAGAGAGAGAGAGAGAGAGAGAAGATAAAAAGAAAGAGAGAAAAGTAATGGTATACTGACATACAAATAGAAAAGGGAGAGCCCGAGAGGGATGAATGAAAAGATAGATGAAGCTGGAGGAAGACCAGTGTTTGTGTGAGAGAGAGAGAGACTATAGAGATATGCACACTCTAGGTCGATTTTTAAGTTGTAGGACGCATTTCGCCAGTGGACTAAATTCGTCGTGATATACGCGGCGATATGCGTCCGACCCAAGACACATATCGCCGAAGACGGACGCGTATCGCCAACCAATTTTCGGCGTTCTGTGTCTTAGGCAGTGGCGTAGACAGGTTCGTACACCTGGGGGGATGACTCAGGGGCGGATCTAGCTTTTTGCTAAGGGGGGGGGTTGACCAAAATAATGACGATGCGGAGCATCGTCCACGAGCCGCGAAGCGGCGAGCCGATTTTTTTGGGGGGTGTTTATTTGAACCCCGTTAGTGATGTTTTCCTGGCATCTATTAACACAATGGAGACCATAAAAAGCAGTGCATGATAACGTCTTTTTAAATCAAGTAACAGTTAAATACACAGTTATATCCAGAGTTATCATGTGTTTGGTTAAGTTACCAGATGATTTGAATATCTTCTCACAATATTTGCACTTGAAAGGGTTTCTCTCCAGCGTGCGTTCTTTTTTCTTTCTTTTTTTATTTTTTTTTCTTTTTTTTCGTTTTTTTGTTTTGTTTGTTTTTTGGGCCGCCCAAGGGGGGGGGGGTTTAAACCCCCTAAACCCCCCCCCCCCTGTGCCTGTTTAATCTTGTGGTTATCTTGTGGTTTCCAAACCACAAGATAACCACAAAATACTTGTAAGATTTTCTTTTTTTACCGTCTGAATTGGCTTTCACCGTGTGAATGCGGCTAATAACAATAAACACAATTACAATAATGATGAGGATTATTATTATCATCATCATAATTATTATTTTTATTAATATTATAATTGTTATCATTATTATTATTACTATTATTATCATCATTATGACTTATTAAGTAAGCAAACATCATTCCCCAAAACCTTGGGGGGATGATTGTACATGCCATCCCCCCCCCACCTTGTGAGGTGGGGGGGATGCATCCCCCTCATCCCCCCCCCCGTTGTCTACGCCCCTGGTCTTAGGACACAGAACGCCACAGAACGCCACCCGGTCACTCTGGCCCGTGACACCGGCGTATTTTTTATTTACGAGCTAGCGAGGGGAATTTCTCGATTAATTCCAATGGAACCGCTTAAAATTCCAATGAAACCGCTCGCGAAGAGTCTAGCCTGGATCGGAGAGCTCGCTAGTGCTATACGCTAGTGTGAATTTAAAAGACAATTTCTAAAGACAATTTCTCTCTTGAAAAGGCTCTGCCAGGCCCCTCAAGCTCTGCCATGTTGTATGGATCCATTCGAAAGCAAAATAAGCCCACTCAATAATTAATATATATTAAAACGTCATAGCGATTCATCCAAATAAGAAATCCACGTAAGAGGCATTTTGAAAGTTTTAAGAAAATTCCTTCAAATTCCAGGATATTGGGTGTTATTTTTCAGGAAACTTTATTTAAACGAGTGGAAGCACTGGCGGTTCTGTTTTTTTAAAAACTGTAACAATTCTCCTTGGATCAGATATAGACCAAAAACAAGCCTCATTATCTGCAGTATACAAGTGTCATTTCGGACCTTACAGCTTTCATAGAAATCGCTTCTGGACCGTCAAAGAAAAAGTTTGAGAACCCCTGGTCTACGCATTATACACATCAGGATCAACTTGACAACTTGACACAAATTTGAGGGGGGTTCGACCCCCCCCCCCCTTGCGTACGCGCCTGCATGTGCATCCCTTTCCTCCTTATTCCCTTATCCATCGTTACCGTCACTACCATTTGAGTAGGGCCGGCCCCCTCCTTAATAAAGACTCCCAAGCCATCAAGAATGACCCCATAATTTATAGATTACCATTCTGCCGTTCTTTGGAGGGGCCGGCCGGCGGGCGCGGCCTTTTCAGAAGTGTTTCTACACTAACCTTTTCTTGCAATAAGGCTTAACATAAACAAGCATGGTAAGATTTTTTTAAAAAGAAGCATAATTCCGACTCAGTTTCGCATAACCTAAAAATAAGAATACGGCCAGTCACCGCTCCCCCCCCCCTCCCCTCAATGCATCCGCCTTCACGCACCCCCCCCCCCCTTCCCCTTGTCTTTCCCTTATTCGTCGTTACTGTCACTAATTTTTAGTGCCATTTCGTTGTCTTTCTTTCTCCCCGGCTCCTCTCTTCTTTTTCTTTCCTCTTTTTTGAACTCTCTCTCTTTTCTTTTCTTTTTTCTTCTCTTTTCTTTTATCTTCTCCTTTTTTTCCCCCTTTTTTTTTTCTTTCTTTTTTTCTTTCTTTTTTTCTTCCTCTTTTTTTCCATCTCAATTTTTTTGCGCCGCCAATAGGGGGGGCCGCGGCCGTTTCGGCCCACCCCTGGATCCGCCACTGTTATGTACAGAGCGAAGGGTAGGGGAGCTCACAAGAAATGTCACAGAGATGCCACTATGCGTTTGATGACAATTTCCAAAATTCATAAACTTTCTTATTTTTAAATCAGAATTTCACTGACCTGATCCTCTCATTTTTCTACTTCTATTATAGAAACAAACTTAACATCAGGGTGGACTTCAATTGAATACTAAACATTTGTTATGTCTCTAAGTGGTTTACATACATTACCCTGGTCACTGAGAAAGCTAGAGGATAGGACTACCTGTAGTATGAGTATAGTAATTTAAATATAGAAGAAATTGCTTCTTTAAAACAACTTTATTATAGCTTTTTACATTATTTACTTCTCCGGCACATACTTAAATTATATAAAAACACAGCACCTAAATGCAGACACCACTTTTACTGGGCAAACTATAGCCAACCATTAGGAGCTATCTTATCAGTACTCAGTTTTAAAAATGCTACTTGATGTAAAACAAAACTACAAGAGACTTTTCATCCCTCCACCATATTGAAATCTTGGGTGATTCAATGATGCATACACTAATGGATTATTACATTATGCAGCAAGTATTCTTAAGCAGCTGTAACTTATAAACTGCTTCAAGGATACCTCTCTTTCAATGACATTCGATGAAATCAGAGGGTTATGACATGCAAACACAGCTACTTTAAAACGTAAAAGGTAAAGTCCGTTATCCCCCAAATTGATGTACAGTGTATTACAAAATAGTCAATATATCAAAATCAACATCAGGTTAATGACAAAGTTATTACATCATGCAATATACATTATGAAATATTAAGAAAGAAAATAAGGTTCTTGACAGATACACACCTAAGCGATCTCCCCAAATTCATCAGTTATCAGATGAAAACTCGAGAACATACGTAAAGCCGAAAATTAAAAATATTGTTTAGCCCTACATCCAAATCCACTTTTACAAGTCCAAGACAAGGAGCACACTTACATGTACGTCATTGCACAACCTGAATATAATTATATTTTTCTATATCAATTGCACAATTTAAATGGCATGCACTTTCTTCATGGAGGAGGTCTGTGTTCTCCTCCCATCAAATGGGGAAAAAATCTAGAAGAAAAAAAGCAAGAAGCAAAAGGAGATAAGACACAAGTGTCCTTTCAGTGACTGGACCAATATAATGGCACGACTGATCAATTTTCTTGAAAATCAAATCATGAGATAAGATCATAATTTGGAAGTCCACAGCTGTTAATTCATGCATAGAGTTACATGGTGGCATAAATTAATTTGCCACTGTAATGCACTATGGGCTTGTTTGACTGTGCATCTACAGAACATGTAAACAAGAATAAAAATCATTACAAGTACAATTGAATATGAACAATAATTTTACACCTTCTATAGAAGACGGTGCGAATAACCAAACTACAAGGCTTGCTGCACAAGAAAGCTGGTAAAACTGATAAGCATAAATACAAACTATCATCAACATAATGCCCATTAAATATGGTTTAATTTTCGTAATCAAACAATGTAAGGCCTTTGAACCAAGTTTTTGTTTAATTGAAATAAAACAGATGAAACAGAAAGAGGATACAATAATGACAAGAGGATGTATGTGTGTGAGAGACAGGGGTGGGGTGGAGAGAGATGGAGATACCAAGGGTGAAAGACCAATGAGAGAAAGATGGAAAGAACAATAACACACAATTTAATTAGAAATAGCAATTACATGGGGAAATGGCTTAATCTGTCAAAAAAAAAATCATTAATAAGGCTTAATTACAGATATTCATTTTTATCAAAGGTTAAAATGAGAACAGAGATCTGAAGAAATAGAGAGAGAGAGAGAGATAGATTGAATGGAGAGAGAGTATACAGTTAAACAATATCTTATCTGACTGTACAAGTAATTCACAAGTCTAAATTGAAGAACCAATTCAAATAGATAAAAACATGTGGTTGTAAATCTTAACCAGATAGAACCAGTATCAGTTGAGGTATGAGAGGGGGAGAGAAAGGCAAATAAAGTGGAGAGTGAAACAGTAGAGAGAGAGGGAGAGAGAGAGAAGAAGGGGGGAGGTTACCCCACCTGGTCCTATCATATACTGTTTACCTTTTTGTAGTTTGCGTATGAAGATTTTACATAGTCTGAGAAAGTTCAATGAGAGGGTCTGTATCAAGATATTGATACCACTGGATATTAATCCAGGGCTTTTGAAGAAGCTTCGAGGTGGGCAATGATCTTTCGAACTTGTGGCATATCATCTTGCCTGTTTGTTTCAGGATTGAAGGTGACATAACCTAAAGGTTTCAACATAGCTGGTGTAACTCAGGCCATAAGTAGTTTTGCGTGTTTTTTTTCTGAACAAGTTTGATGCACTGTTTGGTCATTCCAGAGGATGATATGCACTGCTTTTCTATGATCGATGCAACAAAGAAATAGAATTTCGGATTCAACAGCATAAAAATGCTTCATCTCTCTTCACAGTTGAACTTACATGTAAGTGGAAATGCCATTTTTTGTTCAAAGGAAGATTCCTCAAACATGACCGTGCTGACACACTTGATGTGATACGACAGGCTGGAAGTTTGAGTATCAATTACAGCAAGATTGAGCAGGTAAGGAGACAGCAAAGGCCATTTGGAATTCTGGACACTAGGTAATGTTGACATTGTTGCGTTATCCACCACAGCGAGTAAAACCACCTGGCCCATGTTTGTCTCGAAGGGAAACCGGCATTTCGTTGGGTCCACTCAGAAGTTCAGAACTCTGGTTCATGTGCCTGACAGTGTTGGAGGTTATAACATTGCTAGTAGCTCTGTCAAATAAAAGAAACAAAACATAAAAGATATTTTTCATTTAATTTAAATAAAAATTCCAGGAATCATGAAATGATAACTTATAGTGGACGAATAAAAAATTCATCAGGACACTTATCATCCGTGATGGTTATTATTTCTACATTTCTCATGGCTACCTGTGGATCCTTATTAAGCAATATCCATATTTCAGTGATGCAATCTCTTGTTTTCCTATGTTCTCTAATTAAGACCTTAAGACTTTGCAAGATTATATCCATATTTTAATAGATTGCAGTATGGTTGCTTGTAACTAATTTTTAAAGTAATAATTAAAAAAAACAGCAGAAGGCAAAATATAGCTTGATACTTTTGTAAAAAATTATCATGATCATCACTATGCACCTGTTGGACAAAAATTCTACCAATATATATAATATATATAATATATAGAGATAGACCCAGGTGTATATAAATGAAACCATTGCAGTGCTATTTGTGATGAGCCATGGGTGGGCATTACAAGGCATTATCTTACTAAGAAGCCTGAGAAGACAGGGGAATACAAATGAATGTACACATCTATCTTTTCTGTCCATGTCACATGCACGTACCCGCTTGTGCAGATTGCTTTACTGTCACAATATTGAAACAAACGAAAATAACCTGACAAGCTACATGTACGCAATATGTATGTGGGGTCCTATTCATGGAACTACATGTGCATGTACGCACATTTATCTCTTTAAAATGCTGTGTAAATTATGGCCTCTGTCAACCGCATATATTAAACAAATAACTGTGCCTGAATCATCAGCAAAAAACACCCAATTTAAAACAGGGTGGAGGGGGGGGGGGGGGTGAAAGTGGCAGACTCTTACAATATCAGGATGATTCATACTATACATGTCTAACCTAGTCAAATATATTCCCTTCAATTGGATCTGTACATATTTTTTCAGGAGCAGGCATTGGCCGCATACTGTGCATAGTAAATCTAATACATTTTTTGTATGCCTATATTCATACTTCTGGGTTAGCTATAGGACAAAAGAAAGCTATGTGGTGATTTCCTACAGAAGTGTACTACAAAAGGCAAGGAATAAATTAAACATTACCATTTTGCTTATGGGAGCTCTTGTTAAGTCGCAAAAGTGTTCTATCAATATGTAAATGCAGAGATCTTTATGTAAATATGTTTTAAAGTTTTAATCAAAGCTCTTTGGGAGCTTTCCAGAGCATCATGAATCCAGAGTTGTTGTTTGCTGATTACCAAGGTGCCAAACAGTTTTTAATGCAAATGCCCCATTATTTAAAAAAAGAAGTGCAGTCTAGAGGTAGGCCTAGAAATACTGTAACATTGAATCATCCTTTATCTACAAACTACGCCAAGAAACAAGCCGTTTTCCCCAACTTATTATTCTGACACGGTTAGTTCTGCCATTG
Organism: Strongylocentrotus droebachiensis; assembly: GCA_035222895.1. NCBI lineage: Eukaryota > Metazoa > Echinodermata > Echinoidea > Camarodonta > Strongylocentrotidae > Strongylocentrotus > Strongylocentrotus droebachiensis. Next base: position 143,993 of record JAVYIG010004588.1, on the reverse strand, counting down.
AAAAGTTAACTTCGCAGTCTGAAAGTCGATACGCATTACAAATAAACATCAAAGTGTAGGCCTATGGCCATACAATGTTGATGTGTATACGTCGATAGTCCATAAGCTATGCTACCACCCCAGTAACCCACAAATACAAGTACACACAATGCAACATTTAAATGTACTACTCTAAGGTTACTGAGTACCAAGAACAATATCTGGGCCCTGTAACACTAACACTAAGTTTTGCGTTCGATTGCATATATTCTGATTGGTTAATGGTCAGCAGATTGAACAATTTGTGCATGCAACAATGATCTAGACTGGTCCATTGTCATTTTGCAACTGGCGTTAAACTTATTGTTAACACAAGGCCCAGATCATTACCACTTGCCTTATTTTCTTATTTCTTGTTACCCAACTTGCCCAAACTGCACTGGCACCGCACTGCATGGGCCGGGCCGGGATGGGATTGTCCACGAAATCACATCTTATTGGAGGTGGATAATCTCCATTTTTACATTTTGTTATATTCTTATTTTATATCTAGGTTATACAAAATGGTGACTAAGGACTTACCACTGGGATAGTAGCGATGTAACTCAATAAAACACAGAAAAGCGCGGTCTTTATGAGGTTTTTTACCTCCCAAGTCGACATGAAAACAGGTCACTGAATGCCCTGCTGGCCAATTCATGGCCAGCGGTAGCAGCGAGTCGCCCAGCCCAGGCTATCGGGGGTGCACAGCGCGCCGATTTGCGGCGCTGGAGCTCTGGCTGTGTTTTCGATGCTTCCATCCACCGCTTGACAACGCGGTGGGTAAGCAATAGCAGCGTAATGTACATGCTGCTATACGGAGACCAGTTTCCCTGGTTAGACCTTGGATCCTGCGTCACTAAAGACGGGGAGACGGCACTGGCCTAGGTCGTACCTATGGATATCGAGCGCAAGGATCCATAGTTCTACCTAGGATATTATGTGGATCAGGTGCACACCGGCTTGCTGTGCGTAACCCACACGAAAAAGCCAACAAAAAAGCCAATATTGCCATCGGCTGGAATCTTGTTTTTCAACGGCTGGTTCGAAATTTCCGAATATTTTGTTAGGCACCACAAATATTTGAAAGGCCGGTTATTTGTTATGGATATTTCAGCCGTCTCTGAACCGATTTTGATCAAACAAATAAGATGTGCATTTGAATTGTACATTGTTTCATATTTGACACTCAGTTTTGTCATTATCTCACAAATAAAATTTATGTGTAGCGCATTGGTTTTTACAAATAAAAATAATGATTTTAAGATTAACAACGTTCATTTACGAGTATATGAAAATAAATTGTATTGTATTTTATCATGAATTGAAGTGGCATGAGCATATAAATGTGATGTGTAATACAAAATGAAGGTCATTTTTATCCCTTAAGTATTTTTTAAATGTTTTATTATACATGGGCAAATTTTGATTAAAAAGTTACGGAAAGGTTACTAAAGCTTCAAAAGAAAGCGCATTTTAACTCATTATCGATATTATGCTCACTGTATGTCTCTAATCCTTTATTTTGTAAACTTGGAATTTGTAATGTAATCGATATGCAGAATGTTTATATTGCATTTGTAATGTTTTTTTAATGTTTTAATGGTCATTTGCCAACTCTGTTATCAACATGTTTAAATTTGAATCGTGATGTGCATAATTGTAATACTAGAAATGCCCTAAATTACCACTCCCTGAAAATAAGAGCGACAATACGGCATGTATGAAAAATTCATCCTTTTGTAAAGGACTGGTCAGTAAAATGGAATAGTATACCTCTAGAAATTAGAAAATGCAAAACTCTCGATCTTTTAAAAATGAAATATGAACAATTTCTGTTAAATAATTACTAGTATAATAATCGGTAGAATAGCATGGGCAGCTTTGACACTTTTGTGAAGTAAATTTGTTACACTCTCTAGTCAGTGTTTTTTCAAAACCCTGATCGTACATGATAGCAAAAAATGACAGCCGTGCTCAAGCCAGGTAATAATCAGGAGCGCCAGGAGTGTCAAGTCTGACAGATATGAGCGCTATACAAGAACCCAATATTATTATTATTATTATTGTAGTATATTCTTCTTTTGTATTTGTTTTGCCTGTATGTGTGTGTTGAGGGGCAGGCTTTCGTATAAGGTATCCCTCCTTTTTGCCTATCCCAAATTATCTCATATATTGCCATCGTAGTTGTTATCACTATCTCGTTCTTTTTTGTTATCATTCCATTCCGTATTTGTATGTTTTAAATGTTTTTATGAAGAGTGTTGAATAAACTTTGTATTGAAGACAATGAGCCCTTCGATGGGGCAGTATTTACAATTTAATCAAGAAAATAGACCTTCAGCATTGTTATGAAAGGTGCAGGTGCCCGTGGTGTATAATTTTCTAGTTGGTAAAATAACCGCCTTTTCACGCATTTCCTATTGGGCCCTGATGAATAGCTTCAGGGCTTGTGGGGGTAACCTCAGGTGCCTCAAAATGAAGTAATATCGGTTAAATATACCAGTAGGCTTACCTTTAGTATTACACTGATAAAGCTGATAAATGTACTTACCCATATACCCTTCTTTTTTTTCTTTCTCTAGACATAATTTGCGCAATGGAATTCAAAGTCACGCCACTGAAAATAGGTGCTCCAGGCTCGATGACCTGTGACCATTTGGGAAACGACGATGATGATGTTCGTCTAGCACAGTGGTACAAGAGCAGGAACATTGATGAATTTGAAAACGGTGATCACAGTCTGGCATCGTGGACGAAAAGCGAATCAGTAAGCCTGCCGAACTACCACATGGAAAATGCCACTTTCTCTTTGGTCATTGGCATGGCTACATTGGAGAACGAAGGTCTCTACAAGTGCTCTGTGATACGCGGACCCTCGTTCACTGAGTCAATCTCTTACACCCGTACGGTTATGTATGGTGAGTGTCATTTTGTTAAAGGGCAATTCAGCCTTGGTGAAAGATCACATTGAGTGAAAGCAAAAAAAAAACATGGACACAGGTCGGTGAACGTTTAAACGAGATCGGTTTGAAAACGAGTTTGAAAATCACGATCACTAAATTAACATAAATTTCAAATCCTAATCGATGAGTCAGTCATTCGACAGAGATGGCATTGCTTGCATGTAGTATAACAAACCATTGTATTATGGTATTGATATAAAGAAAATAAATATCACGCTTCAATACAACTGAATTCAATTATTTATTATCCATTCGGAAATTTGGTTTTCACTCGTAAGAGTTCACAAATCCCTTTACAAAATGAAATAATTACAATCATAGACAGTAATGATAAAATACATTGATAACAGCTTTAGTTTGGTAAGTTACATGAAATAAGTTGTGTACGATGAGGATGTCGACAGAGTGAGAGATTAGAAGAGGACCAAAAATGTAGGTAGTTGTGGAGGAGTTGGATAGTCCAGTGAAGAAAAGATAGAAAGAGAGAGAAAGTCAACATCAGATGGTAGATGATAATAAAAGGGAGAAAAAAACAATGTCGTACAGTGAACAATCAGTGCTAAAATTGTCAAAGATTCTGAGGTGAGAGGAAAGCAAGGGTCAAATGAAATGAATAATTAAGCTTACAATAAATGCGGGTCTTGCAGTAGTAAGCCCTCGTTCAGACCTGTCAACCAGTACGATTTAGTCGTATTTTGTACGATTTTTATAAGCAAATACGACATTAAAAAAAATGTAATTATTATTATCATTATTATTATTATTATTATTATTATTATTATTATTATTATTATTATTATTATTATTATTATTATAATTTTTTTTTTTTTTTTTTTTTTTTTTTTTTTTTGGGGGGGGGGGGTGTATTTTGTGTGTGTGTGTGTGTGCAAAATGCCCATTCTGTCCTATAAAGTATCCTACAAGCATCTCACATCGGCAATTTGGGGATGTTCATTGGTTCATCGAACACACCAGTCGTGACGAAATCATGCATATTCAACCAACGATCCTTAAAAAAAAATTCTTCCTGTATGTAGGAACTGGAAGAGGCATTGGTCCGCGTAACAGTCCGTGTTCATTTTTAAGAATACAACTTTTGTCAATAAAATACCATTTATCTATCTATCTATTTAAACTTCCTGAGCGACTTGAACATGTGACACGTGATCTTACTTCCAAAAAATGTTCAGAAACGTGAGTTCTACTGAAAACAATGTCGGATCCCTACGTTAGAGTTGGGAGGTTAGAAAGGAAAGCCTGTTTATTTCGTGTTAAAGAATGGCTCATGTGCAGTGGTCATAATATTTGTTAACATCGGTAGATATGAATAGGAGAATGAGACCGAAGTAAAATCCTGCATGCATCGCAATCGTTAGAGATGTATATCCGTGTAAAATATTCCATTCTTTATAAGATTTGTTTGCCTGTTTAGTACATTATATTTGGTACCAGTTAAAATCCTGAATATATGAGAACCTCAGGGTTATGCCATCTCTATTAGTAACTGTGTACATGTAAGCTCTTTCTCGAGCTGCCAAGTTATCAAGTATGCAGATGATACGGTACTTTTCGGTTTAATAACTGACAATACAAGCGAAAATAATCTTGTCTGTTCTGTAAGTAAGTTTGCAGAGTGATGCCACGGACACCACCTTAACTTGAATGTCACGAAGACCAAAAAATGAGTCATTTTATGAGAAACCCCAACACATTTAATACCTCCGATTACTATCCGTGCATGAGTTGATAATTACGAGTATTTGGGAACAACGCTGTAAAATTCAATCGTCTTTTTATTTGTTGTTACTACGCTAAGTTAAAATAGCAATCAGCAAATGTGCGTCATGAGAATGATGAGAAAAATGCATATACCGATAGATAGACCATTCTGATTCTTTTATACAGAGCCCTGATTTCAAGTATTGCAACGTACAGCATGATATTCTACTTTGGGAATGTAAATCAAGCAGACGAAAAGAAATTACACAGTACTAGGAGAAGAGCACAACGTATCATTAGCAGTAGTCTACATACAATACACAGTCTTTAAGAGGAAAGAGTAGTAGCAAAAATCAAACAGTTTGATAGATGTATAGTTGTATAATTATAAATAATCATGTCATACACGCACATCCATCGAATGGATGTAAAGTTTCATCCAATCAGAACGCGGAAAACTGTACAAATATACAATACATCCGTCAAATGGATGTATAGTTTCAACCAAACGAGCAGACATGCCAGCCTCTGGAGTTCATAAACTGTATTCTTCAATCTCAAAAGTTGTATTTTATTGCATCTTTCATGAATGGAAGTTTCACAACTGAATTGCACATGAACTACACAAATTGGATATAAACATTGTAAAAAACTTACAGAACATTTAGTTAAAAATTGTTTAAACGTGTCATGTTACTACTGCCTAAATACTATAAACAATTAAAAAAAAAAAGTTAACGAACACAATTTCAATCAAAAAAGAAAGACAAATGTATAAACATAAGTATATGCCAACATATGGACTAACACAAATTATACAACAGTTCTTCATGTTACAATATTGCAGTTGTGGGTATAGTGGTAAAATAATCTCGGTTTTGTTTTTTCTGGGACGCACTGTATAACTATTATAATCCCTACGAAAATCATTTTTCCTGATTGTGGTGTCATATGAAAGGGCAGAACCTCAACTGTCTATAAATGTGATTTTCTCTTTGAAATTCAGATATCGTCCGCCAAATGACCTTTTGGTTTCCTCTCTCTTTAAATTCATTTTAATCACTCGTGCGTGAAAAATGCATCATATGACTTGCATCAAATGAAAGAGGAGGATCTAAGCTTTCCAAATATGTGTCATTTAGTAATTATAAATGTGACTAAGTTATGATAAAACATCGATAATTCTCGGTTTCGTTTTTTCTTGGACGCACTGTATAGTTATTATAATCCCTACGAAAAATCATCCGCAACGCTCTCTTTTGTTTTCTCTCCAATCTCTCGTTTTGATTTTTCGTGAGTCCTCCACTCCAAACAGGAATGGCATATTCAAGTAAGGGGCAAATATAACCGACAAAAACAGTAATAAGATCTTCTTTTGGCAGACCATATTTCACCAAAGAATGTAGCATGTATAGTTTTGCACTTGCCCTTTTTCGGCTCGGTGTAAAAATGTCAGAGGAAAAAATGTCAGAGGTAAAAATGTCAGAGGTAAACATGTCAGAGGTAAAAATGTCAGAGGAAAAAATGTCAGAGGTAAAAATGTCAGAGGTAAAAATGTCAGAGGAAAAAATGTCAGAGGTAAAAATGTCAGAGGTAAAAATGTCAGAGGTAAAAATGTCAGAGGTAAAAATGTCAGAGGTAAAAATGTCAGAGGAAAAAATGTCAGAGGTAAAAATGTCAGAGGTATAAATGTTAGAGGTATAAAATAAAAACAAAATCATGTGGCAAGTTTGTCATGGTTACACCCGGGTTATATATTAGGCTTATCGAAAAAGAACAGCGAGGGATATTCTGCAGTTGTTATTTCACCGTTGCTTTATTTTCCACTTTCCCAGTTTAAATTTATTTACCTTTCGGCCCCAAATGGTGACTTTTTGCCCGATTATTGCCGAAGGAAGACGGGGGGGGGGGGGATGGTATTCATCTTCTGGGGCACGGTGACCTGGCTGCTCTCCCCCTTCCTCTTATATTATGCTTTGCTAATACATCCTTCCGAACAGTGGTCAATGCCTAGGCAGAGCAGGCAGACTAATGGGATATGGTTTCTACTCCGAGTTTCGCGCCTTGCAAGCAATCATCAGGCAATTGATAGCATTCTTAAACATGATTATCCTACAACCTTGGTACAAATACCCCTCAAATAAGACTTAACTAATAATATACAATTAGAATTACTCATGAGTAATTCTTATTATATTGTATTTAGGTATTGTATTAGTTAAGTCTTATTTTGAGCGTATTTGTACCAAGGTTGCAGAGGAATCATGTAAGAATGCTATCAGTTGTCTGATGATCGCTTGCAAGGCGTGAAACTCGGAGTAGCAACCATGCATGTCCCATTAGTCTGCCTAATTCAATATTTATATACCGGTATATTATGCTTTTGTAAAAGCAAATGGTACTGGTACACTAAGCAAACTTCTGGGGAAAAAGATTTCTAAAATCGAGAAGTTTGGCCATGTTTTATAGGCTGAGTTGTCGCTCCATGCATGGTGTAATTATTAAATAAAAAGAAAAGTCAGTACAGCCCTCAAAATAGGATCAGATATCTATGAACCTTCTCCCCCCCCCCACTTCTTCTTCACTTTTGAAGATTGTTGGACATTTTAACTGCGTGGCAATGACTGCTATTATATGTAATTTCCAATAAATGCATATTTCCGACAACTCCACTTTCTTGTGGGCATGGTATTTTGATACTCTGAAACAAAGCAGAAAGCCATGTTATCAATGCTAACCCATCACATTCCCGAAGTGCGCGCGTTGCAATAAAATATTGTCGATTACTATTGCGGTATAAAATAGTCTGGGAGAAAATCAATAAGCAGCTTTGTTACTCCGATACAAAGCAGAAAGCCGCCCATGTTACATCAATTAAAGAGAAGGTTGTGTTAAAGGTGAACAATAATTTGTGAGCGTTTGTTATCATTCTTATTATGCAAGTGTGGAAGAACATCAAAGAAAAAAGTTATTCCCTGAAAATCTATTTCAAATGACTTCATATCCCAGATATGACAAGTAACAGCTTTAAAATGAGGCCCGATTTGAATGCCATATGTTTGTGTAGTCCCATATCAATATCTTTCTGTGTACAGTGCTTGTTACTTTACCAAGACTGGGCCAAAGTTTTTATCATTTTGATGACTCCAAAACCTTGCACTACACACCAATACTTACATGTTTATGCTAGATGATCAACCTTTTCTGATTGCTTCCACACCGTTTCTTTCGCAATGCAATCGAAAGACCAGAACTCGACTTAATCTTTAAATGCCAACCGCACCATCACATTCCACAGAAGCGCGCGCTTTGCAGAGGTTCGGTTTAAGTTACATCTTTATTTATATAATGATGTGCAAAAAAAGTTGATTGTGGATTACTATTGAGGTATAAATAGTCTGGGAGAACAGCAATGGGCATCAATTATTCCCTCGACATGAACGTATAGATATCAAAAAGGACAAACGACATGCGATGGAGGTAGTTGCATCAAATAAGGGTGGAATGAAGGTCATATAATGAGGGGCATATGTACACAAAAGTATTTGAGGGCAAGATGTCCATTCTTTGGAAGTGTGTGAGGCGTACACGTGGGTGCAAAGGAACCTTAAAAACAGATCTCAATCGGGCCCAACCGCACACAGCCAACCCACACAACCATGACGTTGACAAAGTATAGGAGCGGAGATAGCAAAAGCGCGGCAGCAAATGAAGGCACGGGCCTCGACCACCAACGACAAGCCCAAACAAATATATACGGATACGGTGAGAAATCTGCCTAGAGAAGTACAGGGAAATCTGCCAAGCCGCACCGTTATCAGAAGGACAATTCTGAATCAACGCAGAGGACCTCTGGAGCCTGCAACTCTAGCAGAATTGAACATGGATCCCGAACAAACGATGACGGATGGCCCCAACCCAACGCAGTTCCTCCTCTACAACGGTCCCCAAGCTCGGAGTAGAATTATTGCGTTCGCCACAGAAGAGTGGATTATTTTGAGGCAATGCGTCGTAGTGACACGCCCTTATAAGGGGTCACACGTGTCGGAGGGTTTAAAATGGGGATGAGCTTCTGAATCGAGACGGTCTTTTACTTTTTGGAGCGGGTTTTTAGTTTGCGGAGCGAGTTTTCACTTTTCGGGCGACTTCTTGTTTTTTCTCATTCTTACTCCACTTCCTTTGCCGCCATGAGGTGCTAAAGCTTTAGCAGAGTTCGGGGCGCCCAGCCTATATATGTAACTTTTCGTGATTCCTCGTGATTATATGTAATTATTTGTACTAAATGCACTACTCACTTTAACACTTGACTTTTGTCGAGAACTTTCATTTCTTCGTTTGGACTTTGCTCGTCTCTGCACTGCTAAAAATATTGGGCAAAAACTTGCCCAAGCATTGGTCTAATAGTCAACCCAACCAACTGTTGGGTAATAAAGGTTTCATTGAAATTGGGCAACACTATTGCCCAACAAAAGTTGCTTCTTGCTCAACAGTTGGGAAAGTTAATGTGTCAATTGTTGGGTATAATTATTTGCTCATTCGTTGGGTGGGTTGAAAATGGATGAATTGTTGAGCATTATGCTTTGCCTATCAAATGGGGAAAACTTGCCCAACATTATCCCAACACGCTTCAGCATTGCAAGTGAATGCATGGAATAATATAAAACATCACACATGTCTTTCTTAGGAATACTTTGAAGTCTTTATTAAACCTCAGTATGTAAACAAATAGTTTGCAACACTTCTCATGAAAAGGAATACTTTGACAATGATTTTCATAAAATAGTAAATACAACATAATAAAAATATGCTGTTTAGCATTGGTCTCATGCATGATCATTATATAGCAAAATCAAACTCACTATATAAATTTGTGATTTTTGTTTCTTAAAAAAAAAATGCTTCTTTGCCAAAATGAATGTGACTAAATTACAAACTGTATCTCTCATCAGGAAACATGATTCAAATTTTGTGAAAAAAAAAGATAGAGGAATGTATGCTTTGGAGGGGATAACTCATAATATGAAATTTGCATTACACAAATTATGAAATATTAATTTTGTGACATCAGTTCTGGAACTTTTCTGACACACCTCATAAATAAAAGAAACTTTAAGTTTGCATTATAACTCAACTATTTGAAAAAAATGTGGTCCATAACAGAGAATAGGGAACCAATGCAAGCCTTGGCAATGGAAAAAGTGGTCCAGCCCATAGTAGCATTATCAACCTAATACACACTCATGTCTGATATGGTATATAGCAATGCAAATGAAACAACAAACGAACAATAACAATGCAACAATCATTTTGACTTATGTGCCTTTTACATACAATGAGCTTGCAAAAGTTACGCAACTTTTAAGAATACATATAACGTTCAACATTTCACTTCTTTCTACCATTTAAAGCAAATATAACACTGTCTCCTGAAATAACTTGCATAAAATCTATCACTCATGTTCATGGCATACGTCTCATATTTAGTACCTGTTAAAAAAAATAAAAATAAAAATAAAAAAAACTGTTGCTACTGTTCATCTTTAATTGAAGTTACCACCAGAGTGCAAGATAATACTTTTGTAAGAGTGCAGCAGAGATGTGTACAATTTCTGGACTTAACTTGGTCTCATATAACTATCTTTAATTAATAGTTCTGTTAATAAGTCCCACTAGAGTACAGGCAGATTTTTTTGGGCCGAAATATTAACCCTATATAAAGAAGTTGTTATAACAGAAGAATTGAACAGAGTTATAGAACCAAATTAATTCCAAACAATTGTTTCAAGTTTAGTAGATCTCATTAGCAACCAGTTCCAACGTTTCTGATATTTTGCATGAATGAAGAATATACTATTATAATGACATATACATGTTTGTGAACACTAGAAGTTGTAGGTTGTAAAACATTTAAATAAGACATGAAAATCTCAGTTATTCTTTTCTTTTAATGCAATGAGTTACAATTTTGCTCGATTATGGTGCCCTCTGACCTCTGACACATATATTACACAAACCTTTCCTCTCAATTTCAGTTTAAAAAGGAAGATTGAATTTTGTATTTGAATATCAATGACTTTTAAACCTAGCAAATTAGCGCACTTACAAATCAGGACTTCTGGATATAAAGTCTTTGAAGTGCACATACTGTCGGTGGGCTGATAAAACCTTGTATCTCAAAAATGTTAAATGTTCAGGAGAGCCAAAAGAGATGGCTGTCTTAACACTAGCCTTCTTTTTACCATGTCACAGTATCTCTATCTTTTCAGATTGAAATGTAAAAGTTTGACAGAACTAAATCTGGTTTTCTTGCCACAAGGTTCTATAAACAAGTAATTTTCCCCCAAAATTTAGTTACAAGGTTTTATCAGCCCACCGACGTTTTAGCCGATTATAGACACACAAAACCTGTGGGGGGGGGGGAATTTATTAGCTGCCCAATGAAAAATCCTAAAACGGGCCTCCAGCACCCTTCGGGAAAAGAGCATAAAGAATTTTACTTTCGACAAGCATTAAACACAAGGGTCCGAATTCACAAAGGCAGAATAACTTTAAACCATGGAATAAGGGTCGAATAACTATGGGGCACGAAGTGTACCCTATATGCTTTTGTTACAAAATCAATAATTTTGTTACAATATCACTCGCAATTTTGAAACAAAATCACCAGTGAGAATTGATTTTGAAACAAATCAATCTCTGAGTGATTTTGTTACATAATCAACCCCCACTAGTGATTTTGTTTAAAGTAAAATTGTGGGTCATTTTGTAATAAAAGCATATAGGGTACACTTGGCGCCCCATAATTTATTCCACCCTTATTTCATAGTTTAAGTTATTCCACCTTTGTGAATTGGGCCATGATTTTTAAATGAGTGCATGTGGACAGAATAACTAAAATATCATTCTTACCATATACAATGATGAAAGAAGAAGCTGAAGTTGGACTATTTAGAACTGGTTCAGTATGTGTCTCTTAGAAGTTTTTAAAGCTTTTAATACAGTAATTGTAATGGGTGGAGGAAAAAGGCAAGTTTTTGATAATATCCACTGAGTAATTGACATAAATCTGTTTCAGTTTATCAAATTTCCCAACAAGGTTTCAAACTGAAAGGAAAACTTAACCTCTAATTAAAAGAATTCATCTGCATAATAGAAACATGCAGTGAATATAAGGTTACTGTTTACTTTATACATCATTACAAGTGCATCATTGGACAGGACAAGTCTGGTATGTTACACCACACATCTTCTGTACAAAACTGACTCATATTCATGTTTTCTTTGAGAAGAGATAAGCACGGAAACTACTCAAGGCAGGGGTGTCTCTGATACGCTTGTCATCTTGTTCATAGATCATCTTTTGGAAGAAGAGCCAGGTTCCTTCTACGTTGCTTTGATAAGCACAGTCTATGATGAAGTGTGCTTTGTAGCACACATCTACTGCATCTATAAGTGACTTGTGAGGGATGCACTCCTTTTCAATCACCGTGAAAGTCTGCTGAGGCCTGAGCTTGGATGACGAGAACAGTTCAATGATGAAGGGTTGGGGACGGGTAGTTGGGTCAATCTGTTGCAGGTATGATGGCATGTGAGTGGTTTCCTGAAGAAGAAGAAGAAAAAAAAAAGACTTATTATATAGTATGGAATATAGCAGACACACTTTATCAGGATGCCAATTAGCATTTAATGGGAACAAAATTCCCTGATGAAAGTTTACAAAGTTTCTTGCTTGCTGAATTTTTTAATTTACATGCATGTATCATATTTTTGTATCTTAATGATGCATTCATGGCCTCCCTTCACCAGAGGGTTCACTGTTTGATATGGAAAGCATGAAAGTCTGACCATGCACTGCATGGATAAACACAACATTCCTTGATTTATCCCTGGTTTGAAGGACTGTCAGCAAATACCCTGATGTCCCTAACTGCATGAACCAAGGGGAAGCAATTAATTTTCCAGGTTTCATATAACAGAGGCTGCATGCCATGGGTATATTGCGTATTAATTGTCCAATTTACTAACCCTAAGCAATTAATTTGTTTTTTTCTCCATATCAAATTTTTAATTTGATTGTTCTCGGGCTAATTTTGGTACTGCGTAAATAATTAAGCATATATCAGAGGGTGTCTGTGCTAAAATGGTGCAAAAGCTCTTAATACTCTGTAATGCCTATGAATCAACTGCATATATTACGTTTGAGGCAGACTGAAACCTGGATGCAAAGCCAATAGAACATAATGTAAAGTAAATCTAGCACAAAAAGAAAAAGTCTACAATCATATATCCAATAGTCCCTTTCCCAGTAAGATATTCCTTGCTAGCCTTCTAAGGTGTCAAATTGACAGCCATAAACCGCTACCACAACACCTCTAGGGTTACGGACATGCTAGCTCAGCTTGAATGGGTTTCACTTCACTTCAGTCCAGGATGGAATGTAAACGACTCGTTCTTTTCTACAAGATGTACTACCATCTTGTGGATTTCGATCTATCACAGTACGTCCAGCAGTCACAAATAGAGCAACATTACTGACTAGAGATCTCGGCTATCAGGTTCCCTACTCCAGGACTGATCAACACAAGTATTCATTCTTTCTGTGCACTGTTCAGAAGTGGAATGACTTGGCACTTGAAACCATCCTGGTGCCAACTGTAGAGGCCTTCTGTCAACGGCTGACGGAAGGTACGGAGTAGATGCTACTGGACATGAGTTATTACTTTCACCATTGTAAATAAGCACCTTTCAGCACTTGCTTTTATCTGATGCATAGTTTTTGAGTTATTAAAGATCAAAAGTGCATGTTTTTATCAACAGCTAGTAAATTGTACACTTCCTTGTGTACTTTTCACAAATTATCCTCATACATGCGCACATCTGAACTCTAAACTCGCTTATTGGAAAGCAGACTGTAAAGCTATACATAACATTTTTGAAAAACAGGCAACTGATGGATATGGGTAGACAGCATCTGGATACCTAGCTTTCCCAATAATGGGACAGTTAACAGAATAAAGAAACTACATGCACTTACAAGCTGTGTGTCAATGAAAGACTTCAGGTTTCTGATGTGTGATGTAGAACTAGATCCAGCCTTGCGTGTTTTTTTCTCAAACAGGAGAGGCACCATGAAAAAGGCCAAGTTTGACTTTTCCTCTGCAAAAATAAAGTATTGAAATTTGAAAAATTTAGGATAGGGTGATCTTTTGGTGTTGAGGTGACATGCATGTGAAAGCTAATAAGGTCAATGTATGCATGTACATTAAAAACCCAAAGCTACAATACAAATTTAATCTCAGCTGACTTTGTTGCTACCTTGTTGTTTTACAGTGCACACACTGCAGGGTCAATGATCAAAAAGTGGGTAGAGTATCTCGACTTAAAAAATAATGCTTTGCCTTTTTTAAGCCACAATAAAATTTTGGTATATGACAGAAATTTGAGCGATTTTTTTTTGTGTGTGTGTGTGTGTTAATTTATGATTGTATTGATCTATATATATGAACTATTCTGCCTTTGCTTATTGTTTGATCTAAATTGCTTTTATTTTAAGAAATAACACAAATATCCAAATGTCTGGAGTCCTCCATACACGCCATAGGTTATGTACATAAAGATATTATCCCGCTTCAAATTATTACATGAAACATGTCATTGAAACCAATTGCAGGTGGGTTTATTTTCTGGTGTGCTTAAATTTCTGAAGATCAATACAAAATTATGTGATTATACCCAAAACTACCAAATAAAGCTGGAGTCAGACTGTATATGCAGTGATATAAGGTATGGTTTGTATGGGAAGTAAAGTTCGGGCAAGGGTAGGGCATGACTACAGTTATTTAGATGGATCAGATTTGGGGCATTTTTACAGGCACTTTAGACCTGAAGGAAGAAATTCCATATTTCTTTTAAAAACTGTTCTAACAATTACATACAATATTTAATTTGTATAAATATATTATATTTCACAAATAACTTTTATCTTAACATCTATACTTGAAGAGATCGTCCAAGTGTACAGAAATGTAGATCATAAAACAAAATAATGTTATTGTTATTACTGTAATGCACTTCTAAACTTTCCTTTCCAATACTTTCTTGACAAACATTTCAAAAATAAAAAAAAGTAGCAATTAACCTGGGGGCATGTTTCATGAAACATGTCAGTACTGACAAATTTGTTATTCACTGACTATGACCATGACAACAGTCAGTGCCAGTGGTTCACAGCCAAACAAAATCAAGATTGTCACTGTACTTTTTAATAAATGACAAATTGTCAGTGCTGACAAGTTTCATGAAACACCCCCAGGTCTTAATCCAAGAACAAAAACAAAACAATGATTGTACCCGAGGAGAGAGCCTGTGTGTCCATGTTGCCTGGGAGATTAAGAACTTGTGGCCAAAGTGGGAACATCTCCTTGCAATACGCGATGAGGTGGCCCGACATCGTAGTCCACTTCTCTTTCAATTTTTCTGCACTCTCACTATGCAGCAGTTGGAAGTCTTGCTCAATCTATTGAAATAAAAATAATCGAAGAACAAAATTCGTTTAGTCATTTGCACACAAGGGCACAGAGTGAGATCGATCCCCACCACCCCCTTACATTTTCTAGAAGTCCCAATATCTAGGGGGAAACAGTGTACGTTGTAGGTTCAGGTAAAAAAAATAACAAAACACTTTCCAGGCTTGAGACCCAGCCCCTAGAAAAAAAAAGAACATTCCTGTATGTACATATGGATATACATGTATATACAGTGCGTCCCACAAAAAGCGGAACCCAGACAGTCAGTCATTTTTCTAGGTGAAAACAAACAATTCATGAATTATAAAGTGCATCATTTTAAATTTCAGTTTTTCTTCTTTCTTTTGACACCGAATACAATATGAAAGAGCCACGCATACATGAGCAAAAAGTATTTGAAATTTAATTGCTAAAATCAAATTGCGCAGAATAAGTTGACAAGATGCAACGGCCTTGCCGAAGAAAGGAATGCTTCATTAGCATTTCTTTTATGTTCTTTGTTAGGTTTCTTTCATCAAATCTCTCGATGATCCCGAATCACTTGCTGCAAGGATCTAGTGTGGTTCTCTGTGCTCTGATCTGCGCAATTTGATTTTTACATTAAAATTTCAAACTCGTCTTGGTCATCCATGCGTTGCTCTTTCGTATTGTATTGAGTGTCAAAAGAAAGAAGACAAAATGAACTTTAAAATGACGCACTTTATTTTTCATGAATTGTTTGTTTTCACCTCAAAAATTTACTGACCATCCGGGTTCCGCTTTTTCTGGGACGCACTGTATATATCTTCAGATGATTATAATTATATAGTCCCATTCACAACCAAGAACACATATTAATAGAAAAGGGAATGTACATGGATTTTGGCATTTAATTACGGTATAAGTCAGGCTCTCCCTGTGTGCTTTTACCATTCCCTCCTCCAGAAGACACGGGAATTCTGTCAAAATCTCCCTCACAGATCTCTCTTGGTTTTGTATCCACTTTCTTCTGAAGTCGAATGTTTCAGCCATGAATCTGGATTTTTGTTTATCCGGGACTTTGTTGTCCTTCATCAGGGACACCATCAGTGCATCTTCCTCAGTAGGCAGGCTACACTCTTGTTGACTGCAGGCAGCTGCAGCTGTGACTATACAATAAATTAAAGAAATACATGACAAATATGGATAATTGATATTGCCCATTTATATTTGTTAAAACCGCGACTTTTAAATTCAAGTTTTTTTTAGGAAAACCGTGGTTTTTGCTGAGCTGTGTAAATTTATGGCCCTATTGGCTGTTGTCTGGTGACCCCCCCCCCCCCTGCCTTGACACCATTACTCAGAGGAAGTCAGGTCTACACTGTACAATATGCTCATTACCACTGGCACTAATAATATATTAATAACCCTATATAGATATTAATACACTTTTTAAAGTTATGGGATATCTGCTACATTATCCATAACCTACCAGTTGATGAAGAACTCCTGGCCTTTGACTGTTTAGTTTTCTTGCGGACGTAGCGAAGGTGTTCTTCCAAATACCCTGTTGCAGGATGTCCACTCACCCCTCTTGTGTAAAAGGCCTCCTGTTTTAAATATCATAATGGATTCATATACCAATTATCATAAACATGCATGGTGGCCTAAAAAAGTGCAACAAATTTTGATCATTGACTTTAAAGGACATCATCAATAAAATAAAAAAGACCATTGATTGAGGGGAGGCATTTAAATACTAATCCTAGTTTAGCAAGTCAATGTCACTTTCCATATTTGCTACTTTTTTAACCCTAAAAATACTTCTTATGGCAAGAATTTTTTGCTCAATGGTGTCCCTTAGATTCAGCTGTTGTGTAATGTCACATTTTGTTCAAATCGTCTGTTTTCAAAGCAAGGGCATTGTCGTGCAGTACTACATGACAAGGTTAGAATTTCTCTGCGTTCCAAAGACCGACAGGGTAGAGAAAGCATTGTCTCACTAAAATAGTAAAAGGATCGAGACACCCAAAATGAATGATTATGGTATCATTTTGTTGGAAAAATTATTTTCCACATAATGAAACAAACTTGAATTCCATTTTATTGATGATGTCCTTGAAATCAACTATCAAAGTTGTTTCATTCTTTTTGGGCCACCTTGTTTTATAATTAACTGTATAAAAATATGTCTCAAAGCCTAGTTGCAGAAATAATGTTTTGTAAAATATTGGCTAACCCTCCCCCCCCCCCCCTCCCCTTCCCATATGACCATCAATGCGATTGGCTTTTTAGAAGCTGGATTAGTTCTGCACTCCACAGGGAGTGCTTGCATACAATAGTACTAAAATCATATTCCTCATTCTGATTTGGCAAATACGATAATAATTTGTCAATAATCATGATAACCAAGCTCAATTATTATTCGTAAACATCTGGATAGTTCACCAAGAATAAAAACAATAAACATACATTTTTTTTTTTTAAATATCCATACAGGGTCTGGAAAAAAAAAATCTGCTGATATAATGACAAAAGTATAGTTATCAGAATAGGAGCTTTCCTTTAGCATTTAATTCAGAATTTGTATTTTAATCTTTCATGGGATATGCCATTATAATAACAAATTATTCTTCAGTAATGTTCAATTTTGACAAAATCAGAAAGACTTTTCTGTATTATTCTGTTAGTACGCTACACATGGCTTCAAGAGGCACCACAAATGGTATTTTGAGCATTTGTTCACAGAGCCCACATGAAAATATCTGTAGAGTAGAAACTTGAAGAAAATAAAAGTGGTCTTTCTATCAACACTTACAAAACCTGTATTTCCTTCTGGGTCCCTAAGGCTGGGAAATGTAGTTATTATGCTCTGGGCCAGTGCTGCCTTCACAAATGACTCTGGCCTAAAAGAAAGACAAAGACACCATTACATTATTTTTAAGACTCTATCTATGACATCTTTCCATTTCTATGAAGTGTGAAATATTTGAGAAAAAAAAATAAAACTTTTTTTTTTTCACTGAACTGAATCACCAATAAATCAGAATTAACATGATTAAAGCGAATAAAAATATGGGCTACACTATGAAGATGATTACTGTAAGAACACACTTGCAAATAATTACAGCCACAAGATAGTTATGGTACACGTATGATGAACAATTGTGTTTTGTTGATTCATTATTTTATTGATCTGTATGAACAATGAATGCCTTGTTCATTGTCTGCTCCTAACTAGTACTGCTTTAATTTTCAAGAAATATCCCAAATATAAAAATGTTTGGAGTACTTAGTACCCCTAAAATACCCTTCCATAGGAAATGTACACAGAGATATTTTGTCACTTGACATCATTAGATGCAAATACGTCTTTCAGAACAATTGCTGGTCCCTTTATTAGTGTTTTCTGATGATGTGCTGCATTTTCTGAAGATCAAGACAATTTAAGTTTTAAAATTGTTACCAAAGCTATCTTGTGGATGTAAGGCATGTTTATCCAGAATTTTATTGTTTGACTGATAAGTCTGGTTGATTTATTTAGAAATTTATGGTATGATAAAGTAGGGGAAATACCCTACAACTATACAAATGCAAAATATAGTCATATACTTACCGCTCTCCATAGCTAATGATCAGGTACTCAACCAGTCTTGACACGAGGACATGCCTTGTCCTTTTAGCCACGAATCCAAGCCTCTTGATTTCTTCAATTGTTGCTACTCCAATGGGGGACTGATTTAGTATCATTTCAGTATCCTTAACACAGAAGAAAAAAAGTAGCCAAATTGAAATATCTTACTATCGTTACTATTGAATCCCCACACAGTGAATGTTGTTATAATTTATTTATTTATTCATTAAAGTTTTTTTTTAAAGCAGACTAGTCCCGTCTGAGCCAAGTAGGCCTGCTTTTCAAGGAAGTCCTACAATTTATTTGTATATATGTATATTTTTCTCTCTCTCTTTTGCTCTTTTCACGTTTACAAGTTTTTATTTATTTTACAGCACTTGAATAACAAACTTGTTTTTTAACAGTGGCAATTTCATGCCTTAATTCCGGCCACATATTAACACACATTACAATTTGTTCCCTTAATGCATGATGCATAAAAACGTATTAAACATATAGTTGTTTACATATATGTCTCAAATCTGAATAATCATTCATTCAGCAGTTACTAGAAATAAAAATGGAATTAAATTTAATTTCTCTTCTTATTTTCCTAAGTACAGCTTTTTAGATCTAAATCTCCTTCTCTTCATAAGGAATTAGTCTCAATGACAGAAAGATCAATGCCCCTATTTGATTTTGTTACTCACAAACAAACAAGCCTTCTGTCTCTTAAGTGGTGGGGGTGTATTTGGTCCTTCTGCTGATGACCTTTGACTTAGCTTTAATAGCAGACTTAGCTGAAGTAGATGGGCCAGGAACGGGTGGATCTGGCCCCGATGGACAGGAATCTGATGGTGGTTCTGAATCCAAATGACAGAGCAATGGTGAAGATCCTGTAGATGGGATTGACATTGCCTCATCAGTGCTGCAGATAGCATAATCCCCCAGATTTAGGTGGTTTTGAGTAGCTGCTGAGTAGTTGGTGAAGGATAACGATGATGACGATGATGATGGTGATGCTGTTGGTAAGTTCATCTCGTACATGACTTGGGTTACTGGTAGCTGTAAATTAGCTGGTAATGACACCAGGTCCTGTGCTTGCTGCTCTTGAACCTGTGATTAATGGAAATTCCTAGGGTTCATATTTATACAATTTGGAATGGTGTAATGATATAATTGAACTTGTCATTAACATCAAGTGATCGAACCATATGCAAAGGACGAGGCACTAGAAGATCTAATGGTTCCATGATTTTGATTCGACCCACACATTCTGACACAGCATATGCCTGTAGATGTCTGTTGTAGTATTCTGTTTCGTACACAAGCAAGACAAACAGGGCAACTGCCTTGTGTATGATGATATTCTTTAGTTGAGCACACACAGGTCCATTTTCATCCCATTCTGTCAACACCAAACACCCCAGCTTAAACTCATAGCTGTGAACAGTCAGTTTATCTGCTACATGGATGAATTCATCTTGTGAACAATCAAGTGTAGCACAAATATGTTGTGCTTCTTCAAATGTTGATATCTGGGCTGGAAACTGATTCTTTATGTCCATCTCACAAGAAAGGGTCTTTCCTTGGAGAAACACATAGCTTTGTTGTTCTTGATGTCTCCTTGATACAGTCTTGGCCACATTTTTGTAGTTATTGCAAGCACGCGCCCAACTCTTAAAAGGTTTGTGTTTCGCTTCTTTCCTAATTGTTGAGTATTGTTCAAGTGGGCCAAGTAACCTAATCAACTGAGGATAGTGGACAACAAAATGATGTTTGGGAATAAGAGATCCATCAAACACTTGAAGGAACAGTTGATGGTGGTCCTTAATGAGGGCCTTCAAGAAAAAAGTAGCTGATCTGGTGATGTATGGGGCTACCACAATCTTGTAAATATCTACAGCCAATAGTAGAACTTCCCATTCATCTGATGACTCATCAATCAAATCTCCAAGCATGATGGGAAGATAAAGGCACAGGCATCGCATCTGGGCAGCTTTTTGACCGCTAGCTCCACGAGGATTCTTCAGCGCCGATTGCGGGATAGGACTTGGTTTGTTTTTTTTGTCTACAAACCCATAGTTAAAGGAAGATATGCGGTCATTCACCTGTTGAAGTGTAACCTGTCCTTTGTCAATGAGTGAATTCAAGACCAGTTTGACTTCTAATGGCATGATTCCTTCCAAGAAGTCGTGAGTAATATCTGGTGCATAGTTTTCACTGACATGAAATTGCTCTAGATTATTCAGTTCTGATGAACGTTTCATTCCAGTTCTTGATGTATCATCAAGGGCAAGATCCTCATGAAAGGTCTCTTTGCTCCGTAGAAGTGCCGAGTCGGGGGTGAGCTGTCTACGGATGATTTCCTTTGGGGCCTTACAAAAGCGACAAGGATAATTAGCACTGAAACTTCCCACAAACCCAAGCAATTCATGGAGACCCAGATTGTCACCAATAACCTGAAATAAAACAGGTTTTACAATCCCTTTGAAGTCAGTGCTTGAAATTTCAAGACCTTCCTTTTCAAGCACCTGGAGATCGTCCACTATTGCTGACAAAACACTGTCTATACCATATTTGTTAACAACTTTCCTCTTGGCACATGCAGCAAGCAGAATGTTATTTAGTGAAGCCTGATATTTTATTGGTAAGCTTAAGACACTGATGTAAAATGCAACCAGTTTATGTTCGCCTTTCCTGGATCCCAAGGGGTTTCCTGTCTCATAGTCATCAGCATAGAGGAGTAAAGGGATTGTGGGGACATCTTCACAACTGACATGCTTTGTCTGAAAATGAAATCCATCGCGATAGGTCTTCAAAATACATCCATCCTGCGAATTATGCTGACTTAGAATCGCTTTCATCACACCAGGCTGTTCAAGGTATTTTTTCAGTAACTTGCAAATTGGAACATACTGAAATGTTTCTGTCACTAGTTGCTGTTGTGCATGTCCTGAATGATCTCTTGTGGCAAAAGATTTCCCTAAGGTTCTTTCTTCTGGGGGTATCAGAACATCTCTATCTACAAGGTACTGGTCCTGCATATAGCGTGTTCGAAATTGACTGAAAATGTTCTGTACTTTATGAAAGTATTTTTGAAAGAAACAAATGTTCAAGCTTTCAACATCCACTGTTTCCAAGTCATTCAGGACTTGTTTAAACAAATTGGTCAGAACATTATTCATCAGTTCTTCAATCTCTCTTACAAGTTTGTCTATGTATGTATGAGGCACAGCAGATGCCTTCAAGCTAGTAAGAAAGAGAAAGAAAGTCTCTTTCAGTGTATCCAACATGTTCCCTGTTTCTTTCTGATTTGTAGTGCATGTTTCAGCATCATCTGCAGACTCATCTTCAAAAATGTCTTGATAAACTGTTTCATTTTCAACTGACTGAGATCCTTCCAAGTCTGAGCAGTGCTTTGACAAAAGATGTCGTTTATATGATGAAATGTATGTAAATGTTTCAGGACATCCATTTTGACTACATATCACAAACACTGACTTTCCAGAAGTTAGTCCATGTATATACTTCAAATGTTTGAATAACTCATCCACCTCTCCTACGTCACACAAGCATCTGAAGCAAATCATGTTAGCGAATATGAAAAGTTAAGAGGCAACTGAACTCACATATTGACTCCAGTGATTCTTGAATTTTAATCTTGCCCCAAGCTTTGGTATCAGCACTTCAATCATTTCATCTGACAGGAGGGCAGCTGCTTCAAGGTCTATCCCATTTTCTGTGAAAGAAAGCAAGACGATGTGATTTTGGTAATATTTCATTTATTAGACAGGTCTACTAAAAATGAATGTTGACTTAATTCTAGCTGTTCAGGCGCGGATTCAGGGGGGGGGGGGGGGGGCCGGACGGGCCCGGCCCCCCCCAAAAAAAAAAATCGTTTTGGAGAATGCATGTTTTTTATGTGTTTGTTGGCTTGAATTTTTTTTTTAATGCTTATAAACCCCCTCCCCCCCCCCCCCCCCCCACTGAGAGCACTTTCAGCCGGCCGGATTATGACCATAAAAAATATTGTGTGTAGTTTTTTTGACGGCCAAAGGGCGAAAAAAAAAATTCATGCCCTACCCCTTCCCCCCCCCCCCCACTGAGAGCACTTTCGAGCGGCCCGATTTTAACCCCAATTCGGGGTCTACCAAAATCTGAGAATCGGCGATCTGGCCCCCCCCCCCCCCCCCCCTCATGAAATCCTGGATCCGCCACTGCTGTTATGTGTAATGATTATTTTAAAGTGCAATAGGTCTAGATCAGATATCATATGTTGATGCTTTGAACAGCGGTGGGGAGAGAAATTGCCTTTCCTAAAAATTGGTAAGGCAATATTGAGGCAATCTTCAGTGCGAATTAACCCACTCACACTCTATGCTTGACTCGCTTGACTGGCGTGTGGATCGAAAGACATCTGTGATTCTGTCTCTAACAAGGGGAGCTGACCGACGAATGTCAATACCGTAAAATGAGAAGCCCCCGAGGAAGAGACAGATCTAATAATATCAGTCAAAGTTTATACATTCCCCAATGATATATATACATTTACAATCCATTAACCATACTTTAAAAACGGCAATAGCTGAAAAAAAACTATAGCTACCAAGCCTTGCAAGGCAATTACAAGGCCTGGCCGGCTGGCCTGGGGTGCAAAGGCTGCAGCCTCAGCTATATAGCCAGCCAGGCCCAGGGCCTCGTTTCACACAACTTTTCTACAGGCTAGATTCTACACCTATTAAAGTACACGATTTACCATTAATCATTGAGCTACGATTGATATCAATCATACAATCAATAGGTCATTATAATCGTAACTCAAAGCCTCGATGGCAAATCTTACAACTTGCGATTTCTAAGTTAGATCTAGGTCTACTCTGGCCTTATGAAACTGAGCCAGGCACAGCCATGCAGTCAACACACTGCGGTTTAGGTTAAACTGTCTCAATCAAATTCTCGAGACTTCAAGTTCAAATTCGTTTAAACAACCTTTTTATATACAAGATTGATTATTAGATAGGTACCTTTGAAGATATCTTGCAGCCCTCTTAGGCCCCAACTGATAAGAAGCTGGTCCATAGATGACTTTTCTTGTTCCTGGTTGTTTACTCTTGATCTAGATGCAGATGGTAGTCTAGTCTCGCATGCATGCACGGTGCCGGTACGGTGCGCTGCGAGCATGCATGTATTATGCTAGTGCAATTAAAATGGCATGGCCGGGGCGATATATTGTAGACACGATTTGCTAAATAGTTGGATAAGCACTTGTGCTTTGCCCAATTAAATAGGAAAAATTACCACACCACGGTATTCAAAACCCCAACAGTTGGAAACGTAAACAAATACAATATATCATCAAATTATTGGTCAACTTATGCCCAATTATGTTGTAAAGATATTTGACCAACAACAAATTTACCCCATATTTTTTGCAGTGTGGAACGTTACACGGGCTAGCTAGTTGTAGGCTGCCACCGGCCAAACCGGTCCGAGTCACAAACATTAACACATCAACCAATTCAAAATATCAAAAAATGTTAGACATTCATACATAATATATATATGCAAGCCTGATCACAAAAAAAAAATCAATTTCAAAATCTATTTTCCACATTGTATTATCCTCAGGACATGTACGAAATACAACACACAGCCATTTATAAAATGTACATTATGGAAGAAAGGAATATAATAGACTAGCCCATGCAGTAGCTGTACGTCTCGACATTCTGTGTGATAAAAGTGCTGAGATATTATGACGGCACTCATTTTTTTTGCTTGTACCTCTATCATTTTTACCTCTGACATTTTTATCTCTGACATTTTTACCTCTGACATTTTTACCTCTGACACTTTTAACTCTGACATTTTTACCTCTGACATTTTTACCTCTGACATTTTTACCTCTGACATTTTTACCTCTGACATTTTTACCTCTGACATTTTTACCTCTGACATTTTTACCTCTGACATTTTTACCTGGCACCCCTTTTTCGATGTCTTTTATGTGAGCATCCAACTTTAAATCATTTTGTATGGTAATTCCTAACAATTTAACTTCACTCACTGTTGCAAAAAGACCATTCTCTAGAATTATACTAGTTTGATTTAACCGGTGCTCTAGAGAAACAAATATCCAATTTCCAACATTTTATAGGATTTAATTTCATTCTATTAACATTAGCCCAGACAGATAGGTTATCAGCAGCTTCCTAAATTTGAGATTCTTTGGCAAGTTTGCGGCACTTGATCATTGTTAACTCATAAACATATTTAAAAATGTGTATGTTATTATCTATTTGAAAGTCATTAATCATAACTTCTAAGAAAATTAAAGGACCCATAAATTCTTCGATTAGCATTAAATTTTCGTTATTCATTTTTTTGTTTTGTATTATTTCGTTTTGATTCATTTGTTTTAGCTCTGCCTCGAACTGACCCGAAGATAACTTTGGACACTGATTTGAATCGTGTCAATTGCACTGTTGAGCACGTGAAGCCATTGGTATACCCGGTGTTCAATTTCGACTGGATTCCTGACAGTACTGAGACGTATGCAGTCCGGCATGAAGACGGGACATACACGACATCGGTCTGTTGCGGACTGCCTCGGACCAAAAATGCATCACAAGTACATTGTTCCTTTTCCTACTTAAACTACAAGGGAGAAGACTCGTTGGACTTTCGTGATATGACCACTGACAGCCTGAGAGAAAATACAACAAATACAGTATCACCTATGGGCGCATCTGTGACATTCGAAAGTGAGATAAACCATGTGTTCCTTTTCTGCATTATTAAGGAATTGAGAGCAGCAAATGAATCTCCTTCTTTATGCGCGTTTTATCATCCGAAAACTGAATAAAGAAAAACCGAAAGTGCTTATTTGTTATAAAATCTCTAATTTGGCTTATTTACAATGTTTGTATATATTGCATCTATTCTTAATCTTTCATCTTTCTTTGACCAAAATGAGTGGTATATATAATTATTCAGGATTGTACAAATAGCACTCAATATATTTGTATTTTATAAATTAAGCGTTTTCCTGTTGTTATGATATCTTCGATAAATTCAACACGCACGTACATTATTTCTTTTCCTTTTGCCAGGCAATGGATGTAGAACAGTTCACCATACAACAATCAATGAGTGGATGATTGCCATAGGTTTGACATTGGCCGGCTTCATAATGACAATCGTGTGAAGTAAGTATATACATTATATTTTCACATACATAACATTTGTTATGCCTGTGTGCCTGAGTACACGTGTGTGTGCGCGTTTGTGTGTGATCCTGATTATTGTTGGTTTCGTTTATCTAAGGATTTTATTTACGAGTAAGAAAAAGAAAAAAAAAAGAGTGAGAAGAAAAAACACACAAAAGAACAAGAAGAAGACAAAAAGAAAGGGGAAAAAGAAGACAACGAAACGAAGTAGGAGGAAATAGAAGAACATCAGTAGAAGGGTAATGGCAGGACAGTGTATACTATGAACATTCTATAAGCCCACCTGTATGATCCAGCATGACAAGAAAATGGTCAGGATCCTTTAATTCTCTTAAATGAATTGGAAGAGGCGCTTTCAGCTAGTTTGATATTCAGGCTGTTCAAAGATTTGTATCTTAAAAGTTGTGGTTTTGTTTTTAAAAAACTATGAGTGTTCTTAGAAGATTAAAACTGTCTTTGTTTAAAAAGGAATATAAAGCACTGAGTAAATTGTCTTGACTTCCACTATTAATAGGTATAGTACACCAAAAAAAAAAAAAAATGGTTGGGTCTCGCAAAAATTTGAAATAAAAAGGGGCATTAGGCAGGGCTGTCCGCTTTCTGCTCTATTATTTATTCTAGTTGTTGAAATTATGGCATTAAAAATAAAGCAAAATAATAATATAGATGGTATCACAGTCGTAACTACTGACACTGGTATTTCAAAAGAATTTAAGATATCCCAACTGGCAGATGACACTGTTCTCTTTTTAAACAACATTCAATCTGCCAACATATCTCTCGAAGAAGTAAAACATTTCGGACACTTCGCTGGGCCGAGCTTAAATGTGATGAAAACAAATGCTGTTACTATACAACAGCAACAAGCATTTATCGAAGGTATTAAATGGAACGATGAACCTGTCAAGTATTTGGGAATGTATCTAACAAGGGATAAAAAGGAGTCTGATCGATTGAACTGGTTTGTGAAACTAGAAAAAGTAAAATCAATCTTGACTTTTTGGAAAATGAGAAACTTAACTTACTATGGTAAAGTTGTAATTCTTAAATCACTTGTAATCTCACAATTTGTGTATGTTGCTTCGGTATTACCTATCCCTCAGAAACTAGTTGTTGATTTGAATAAACTGATGTATAATTTTCTATGGAATTCAAAAAGAGAAAAAGTCAAGAGAACAGTCTTAATTAATGATATTGAAAAGGGAGGATTGGGCATGGTCGACTTAAACTCTAAATTTCAATCGCTACATTTATCATGGTTTAACAATTTCTTTGAAAATAATTATGATATACCGTGGAAGTTTATGTTTAGATACTGGATTGAAAAAATATGTCCGTTGTTAGTAATTTTGAAAACAAATTGTTCCAGTAAAGACATGTTAAAGTTATGCTTAAAACAAAAAATACCTAATTTTTATGTTAACTGTCTCGTAACTTGGAGCGAACTTAAATATATTCAATTTCCACAAGTTATGAATGTTGAAAATCAAGTATTGTGGTACAATAGTAATATTACACATGAGAGCAAACCTCTCTTTTTTAAAGAATGGTTTAGAAAAGGCATTATAACAATGAATGACATTGTAGAAAATGGACGTTTTCGGCCAAGAGAACATATTTGTAGAGTGCTTGGCTCAAATTCTTTGCTAGTTGATTTTATGTATACGAAGCTTAAAAATGCGATCCCAAAAATGTGGATCGAAAGAATTCAAGATGTTAATTACGCACATGACGATAAAACAAATTCACAATTCGAAGGCGACTTATACGAAATAAGAACACTTGATTTTATAAGACTATCTTCAATGAAGTCTAGCCATTTCTATAGCCTATTGTGTGACTTTAAGAAAAGAGAACCAGCTGTATTAACATTTTGGGAAGGTAAACTGAACCTTGTCATTGATTTTGATTGGAGAGATACATTAAAATTTAAGTTTAAGACATTGAAAAACAATAAAATAAAACAACTCAACTTTAAGACATTTCATAGGATTTTACCCTTTAGATACAATCTGTGCAAATGGAAAATTGTAAATGAAAACCTTTGCATTTTTTGTAAAACAGCAGAATCTTTCGTTCATGTTCTTTTAGAGTGCCCGAGCGTAAAGCTTTTCTGGAAACGTATTGTGGAATTGATTGAATTGAACTTTAAAGAAAAAATTATATTAAACGAAGAATTATTAATTGCTGGTTTTGATTTCAAACATGCAAATGGAGCAGATATAAATACAATCGTTGCATATGCTCAATACGCAATCTATTTGATGTATATGTTAAATTATTTTCAAGGTAAACCATACAACAGCTTTTTCATATGGCATGTTTTTAAATACGAGTTACTCTTGGATAACATCTCGGATGTTGTTTCAGGGGCTCTCGGGACAGTATTTTTTTGGAGAGTTTTTGAGAGCTTTTGAAATAGCATCTGGGAACTAAGGAAAATCTTCGGGGATATTTTATATCACTGAAGATTTTCTCTTAATAGTTTAAGAAAATACTTAAAGTGAATGTAAAATTTTGTTATGATGTAATGATTCGTGTGTTGGTTATTTTTGTAAATGAATAAAGTACCTCTGACAAGAGGAAAAAAAAAATAAAAAAATAAAGCACTGAGTAAATTGTCTTGACTTCCACTATTAATAGGTATAGTACACCAAAAAAAAAAAGTACAACAAACACATGTTATTTGATGATTGCAAATGGTCAATCTTTATGAAAGCTTAAAAAAAAAAAAAAAAACAACAATTGAAATCGGTCAATGTGTTGTGATTTTATACCATTTTTTTTATATCGCAAAATTACCGAAAAACCTGCCAGAAATGGTCAAATTTGCAAAAGGGCAAAATTCGACAAAGTTGACAACTTAATTCATCACTTTCTCGGACACAAATAATAAATCAAATTATCAGACACTGAAATATCATCTTTGTGGTAAAAAATACAAAAAAAGAAAATTCATATATCTATTACCGTTTTGAAAACAGAAGCAAACAAAATAAGTAATGTTGCCATTTTTGCGAATCTGCAGATATGAAAAAGTTGTGAAAATAACTAAGTCCGCCTAATTAATATGCGCATATGTAATCAAATCGAAACCGAACATGATACATCAATGAAACCTATGTATATCAGACAGGTTGAAGAAAAACAAAATTATGAATATTCATCAAATATGCAAATTAGGTCATTTCAGCTAATTATATATGTTCATTTTGTTGGCATTTTAAAATTATATATTTTATAGATCATATTTACACCAAGTATTAACATTAAATTCCTAATATTTTTGCAATGCCAATAAAAAGTGGCGATGGAAATTACTTGGATCACTGTTACAGCTATTTCCTCATAATTATGTTTCACAAATTATTCAGAAAGACCGATCAAATGATAAGAATTTGCAGACTTCCAGCTACATCAAAGTATAGTATAAAAATGTCAGATTTGAGGATTTATGAGGATTTTCCGAGAAACCATTCAACAGGCCATAACATTCCACAAGGACTGAATTTTAGAGAAAAACAAAGTTTGGTTACTCCAGTACAGTTGTGGCTACCTTAAATTTAAACAACAAATTGATTTAATGAGTGAAACACATGAGGATATTGCATTTTTGTAGGGGAGTTTTATACATTGAGGTGCATTTTCACCACGCAGAATAACAGTCAATGGGCGATCAGCGGGCCATGTCACACATGGCTGAAAAGACAATATTCTAATTAATAATTTAACATATTTCCCACATGCCTATAACAATGAAACTACACAGAATTGTAGTTAAAGGTATGCTTGAAAGACATGTGAAATAAAAATTTAAAATGTTGTTCAGTTCTCTTAAAATAAATTTACGAAAATTGCTATTTCTACCAACTGACTGCTGTTGTATGTGTTTGTGTGTGTGCATGGGGCAGACTGTGTGCACAGGCAGTGTGATCACCCTACAAGGTCTCTGGGACTACCATATCATATTCTGTACAAAAGACCACAAATACCAAAGAACTTTCAATGGGGAAAATCTGATAATTCTTTTCTTTATCATTTTACCTTTTTTAAGTCATTATTTCGGTCGAAAGTTGGTTTTGAATGGAGGAGAATTTGTCCAAGCCCTGGCGTAATCACTATTACCAGTGTTTTCTCCTCATGTAAACATTTTTTTTTTAATGAAAAATCATTTTAATATAATTATTCTTAATTTCTCTCCCATTACATCAACTTTTGTTATAGTAATGTTAAGGAGAAAATGTCTTTGGTGGCCTGCATAATTGCAACAGGGCCAAGAAGAGCGAGGAGAAAGTGTCATCGGTGGCGTGCAGAATTGCAGCAGGGCCACGGAGAGCGAGGAGACAATGCTTCAGCCTCATACGGCATTGCTGGGGTAAGTGACGGCTCGAGATGGCCTCATTAATTATTTTAATTTGTAATGAACATAATCTAGATGCTCAATAGACTGCTCTTATTTGATGATGATGATGAACAGCATTTGTATGGCGCCATGTATCTGTTTCAAAAAACATTCAAAGGCGCGAGCTCTTCCAATAAAATTTGCATTTATTCAGTACAAGGGAATCTACAATTTACAAGCTTAGCTTTCTACTTAATTTTCCCATATTTCACTACAGATATATTTGTCTCATTTTAGGATTAAATACCTTGCAATTGTATCTATATATATCCGTATGTTATTTTGACTATATTATTACTTTTTTGGCCTGATAGTATTTAATGTATTTTACGCCTATTAAACAAACAATTGTTTCATTCTAATTGTTCATTACTTATATGATTTATGTAATAAATTTGAATGTGCAATATTACAGAAAAAAAACTAGTACATTAGGCCAAATTAAAAAAAAAAACATGTTTAGCGTCCGTTTTTTTTTTGAAAAATAGGAGGGAGGAGGCCCTTTTTTGTTCTTCTTTCGAAATGGCTGCTCTGTACATTTTCCCCGAAAGTCGGGCTATTTTTCAAGATGGCCGCCGACAATTTTTTTATTTTTTTAAAATCAGAAATAGATCCATTTTAGCAGTGTTTTTCATGTTTTTTTTCTCCCCCCCCCAAAAAAAAAAAAAAATCCAAAAAAGTTCCAAAAAAGTTCCAAAAAAAAAAAAAAAAATCCCCCCCCCCAAAAAAAGAAGGCGGGCGGGGACCCTAAACATGTTTACTTTTTTTAAATGGCCTTATCCCAAAAGGATAGGAACGAAATTGTCAAAAAGCTATACGTGCAGAATTTTCATTTCTATATTTAGACTGCGTACTTGTGAACAGTCAGTTATGATACAGACAATTATTTCACTAAAGTCGGTTCAAGAAAAAGTTACATATTTGTATTTTATACTGTCTTGCAGGGCTTTTGTCAGAGACTGGTTGCCTACTTCTAGACAGAATCAGTAACAAAGTCCCTCAGAAGAGTTACTCCCATTGCTCAGATCAGATGCAGAACGGAACAGTATATAAAGAGTCCAATCCCATACCCGCTTTGGTTGCTATATAAATCTTTGAATTTGAATTTTGAATTTGAATTTATTTATTCACCACCATGAAAACATTGAAACAAAAGATATATATAATTGTACAATGACAATGTCAATATATCATAAATACATGACATGAATTATACAAATATATTTTCAACAGCGATATACATGTACATTATACAAATATTAAAAACTAGTTATAAGCAATTTAAGTGTCAAATAAAACAATAAATGACTATTTACAATGAGTTTGTGATCGATGATAAAATAGAGTAAAACATAAAACATGTGCTAGTCGAATCTGACTCTCGTTATTTAAACCTGAAATAAAGTTCATTGAAAAATACACAATGTGTTTTCAAATCCTATAAATAAGATTTGTATGTAATATTCAGTTAAAAAAACGAGACTGGTTGCTATATACATCTACGGTATATAATTACAAGGTTATAATTCGTGGTTTTCACCCAAGAGTAATTTTTTACGAAAATAGGTTCTTGAGCTCTCAATTCCCAAACCATTAGGAAGCATATTTCCAAAATTACTTCCAACAAACGAAACATAAAACTTTCCTTGGTCTGTTTTAAATAAAGGAAGACGTAGTTGTCGACCCGTTTTTTGTCTTGTGTAATATTCATGTTGTATCATACTGCAATAATGTTTTAAGGAATGAGGTATTCGTTCATTTATCAATTCAAACACAAAAGTACAAATAGATAATTTATGCAATTTAAAAACGTTCAACAATTTGAGGTCATGAAACGATGTGGCTTGAAAGTTATAGCACGTACAGTCATTTTTTTAGTATAAAATATACAATTCAAATGTGATTTAAAAGTACTACCCCAAACCTCGATGCCATATGTAATATGTGGCAGTATCAGAGCTTTATACAAACAAAATTATCTTAAAGGGGAAGTCCACCCTGAAATTAAGTTAGTTTTAATAGGAGTAGAAAAATGAGAGAAACAAGTCAGTGAAAGTTTGAGCAAATTCCGATTAAAAATAAGGAAGTTAGGATTTTTGAAGTTATGATCAATCAAACACAAATCGGCAACTCTATGACGTATCATGCGAGCTCAACTTTCATTTGCTCAGTACTAAAAAAATCTAAAATTTTCATTTTCCCTCAAGAAAAATTTCAACCATACATGCACCCTAAATATAATAATTGCAAATATGTTTCTATACTCCCCCTGCAAGGAACAAATATATATTCCGTCATCAATAACGAAGAAAACATGATTTTATGGAATATTATGCACAAAGCAAATGAAGGAGAGCTCGTATAATGAGTCACAGAGTTGCCAATTTGTATTTGATTGATCACAACTTCAATAATTCATAACTTTCTTATTTTCATTCAGAATTTGCTCAAACTTTCACTCACCTGATTTTCTTATTATTCTTCCTCTATCGAAACAACTTATTTTGGGGGTGGACTTTCCCTTTAAATTCTATGACTGTGTATCTATTATTGTTATGCTTTTTTTTAACCTCATATTTCCTTTCCCACTCCCCTTTCTCTCTTACTTTGATCCTATATCTCTATTCTTCTTTCTCTGTCCTCTTAATCTTTACCTCCTCTTTTCCCCCTTACTCTGCCTCTCTAAAATTTTATTCATTGTGTATGTCCCGGTTCATAATACCACCAGGCTAGTACTTCAGTCACACCGCCAACCGACTCCACACGACCAATTGTTGGCCTACTGGGAGGTGGGGGGGGGGGGGGGGGGGGGTGCTGTAGGTTTTTTGTTTTGTTCGGCCTGTAGTCAGGCTGGGGTCGGTCTCGTGGGTGTGACTGAGGTAGAAAAGATTATTTGTTCGAAGAAATTAATTTGGAATTTATTATGTTACGTTTTATAAGCCTCTTATATCAGACCACTATATGAATAGTGTAATAAGCATATTGATATTGTTCTCAATTAACTTTATCATTTCTAGTTTCCTCGTCTCATCAGTAAATGAAGAAGGAATAACAATATACGTAATCACTAATCATGAATTTTCAGCAGGGTAATGAATACTTCATTCTATGGTGTCTTTATTGATTTAAATTAAAGATGGAGGGTGGTATTCTCGAAAACGAACCAACCTTAGTCCATGGTTTAGTCCTCCGCCTAAGAATGAAATGCCAGGTGTCCATATGAATATACTTTTAATAATTTGAAATGTCCCTAAATTATCCTGAAAACATAAATATTTCATAGTTAATTTAGTGACAGTTTTGGCATTCCATACTTAGTCAGATGATTAAACCATGGACTAAAGTTAGTCCGTTTTCGAGAATACCACCCGGAGAGTGCACCTAAATGATATTTGTTCTAAAACAACTATGTTTGCGATGAGTCGATAGTATTATTGCTGAGCGAGTCTTTAAATCCTGAGTATCATTATGTATATATTTGTCTTTGTATGTTTCATGTTGTTTTTTATACGCAAAATATATATTATATATTATATTTTTTGATCAATGAAATCCTGTTCAGTGATTAGTCAACAGAGCATTGATTGGTCAACAAAGCATCACATTCATACAGGCTGTCCCATGTGTAGACTTTTGTGGGTGCTCGTTCTTTCTATTGCTAATCACTAGAGACAGTAGGCTACTGAGCTGAGCTCCGCGAGATCAGACCAATTTACTGTCTGTTTCTAAGGTCGCCGATTGGTATTGCCTTATTCTTTACTAGACTATCATCATATCTTATATACTCGCACTCGCATCATGGTGGTAACAAGGGGTGCATCAGCGACTAGTCAGAGTGAAATCCAAGAGAAGAGTACCTCGGACTCACCGACCTGCCAGGGCCAGGGTGAGAATCAACGGGCTGCAGCGTCTCTTGTAGCTGAGGTCATGGATGATCTACTAGCTAACTCCACTTTCTTAGACAAAATTCAGCTAATTATCAAATCCATGGTAAAAACCGTTGTGGATGCAACGTATCAACGACTAATGGACTACAGTGAGGAGAATCGAGGGTCGATTCACGACTTGAAAGTTAATATGGAAGAGGCTGAGAAGGATGTTAAGAAGCTTCACAATTTGGTTGAATCACAGCAGGAACAGCTTGATATACTGAAGAGAACCAACAACGATCTAGAGCAGTACTCTCGCCGCAACTGTGTGAGGATCTTTGGCATACCCGAACATCGTGGTGAAGATCCAGATCAACTTGTCATCAACAATGTCTTCAGGAAGCATCTAAATCTCGACATCTCCGTAGCCAACATCGAAAGATGCCATCGTGTAGGAAAGATGGCTTCGGACAAGCATCGTGCTTTGATAGTTAAGTTTTGTAGCTATCGCGTAAGGAGGCAGGTCATTGCATCACGTAGGAAGTTAAAAGGAACTAAAATATCTATCCAAGAAGATCTCACAGTGAGAAATCAAGCTCTCTATCAAAAAGTGTACAAATCTGTAAGATTGATTCCTTCTTTGGAGAGCACATGGACCAGTGATGGCAGGATCTTTGCGCAAGTCAAAGCGTCAGGTGGAAAGTTGACCTCAATTATCATCTCATCAGAAACAGATCTTGCCCGCCTGAAAAAGTGATTTTTCTCACTTATTTGACTCTTGTCCTTATCTTTATCTCTGCCATTATATATTATACATGTACATGTAACTCGTACCATTTAGATATTTCCTGGCAACAATTACTGTGTGTATTTCAATAACTCAACTCATTATCTTAGTTCCCCCCAGCTTTGTTCTTCTGATTTTTTTCATTTGATATGTGTTCATTAAGTTGTGTTTGTTTCAGTAATATTATTATCTGCAATCAAATAAGCATGCTGGTTGTCACTACTATCCTTTCCTTAGAGAACTTTAAACTATGTTTTAATTATATGTATCCCTCTTTTTGCATTCGATAATGTTAATAGTATGTTGATGGAAGAAGTAGAGAATGGCTCAATGTACATGACTCCTGAAGAATTTTTGAATCAAGATTTAACCAAAAGCAATGCTTTTTCATTGTTACATATAAATTGCAGAAGCCTGCCAAAAAATTATGATGACATAACATCTGTACTCTCCACTCTAGAACACTCTTTTGGTCTTGTAGCATTTAGTGAAACATGGTTAGATACTAAGGTAAGAAAGGAGTTTTATATTGAAGGTTATAATGTGGAGAGTAAATCCCGTAACGACAGGAGAGGAGGAGGAGTTGCATTTGCAATTAGGCATGACATAAGGTACATTGTACGCAATGACATTTGGGTCTTTAACCCTCTTTGTGAGAGTCTTTTTATAGAAGTTTTTAAGCCAGGTAAAAATGTTATTGTTGGCGTTTTTTATAGACCTCCAGATCAATCACAGGCTAATTTCATTGATATCATTAGGAACATCTTGTGCAAAGTGTACATAGAGAAAAAGGAGTGTATATTTCTTAGAGATTTTAATTTTGACTTGATGAAACTAGATGTGCAAAACCTGTGTAATGAGCTGGTGGAACTTTTTTATTCATTTTGTTTTGCTCCTCTAATTACAAAGCCAACCAGAATAACAGATTCCATAGCAACCTTGATAGAAAATATATTTACAAATAGCATTTGCAATATTTTTTTCTGGTATATTGACCTCTGAAATATCTGATCATATACCAATATTTGGAGTTTTTGATTTTAAAGGTATTCATGAAGAACAACCAGCGATATACAAACATCAAATTAATGATATGAATGTCAACTGTTTTCTTAGAGATCTCTCTACAACTGATTTTACCTGTTTGCTTTCTGTTTATCATGAGGAGCCAAACCTGATGTATGAGAAATTTATGGAGGTTTTTTTCTGAGATCTATCGTACTTGTTTTCCACTCAAAAAAAAATTTATAAGAAAAATCATGAACCATGGTTTACTAAAGAACTGAAAAGGATGTGTTCAAGAAAAAATTACCTCTACAAAAAGTACATTAAAAATCCTACTGAACTCCAAAAAGATTGCTACAACAAATTCCGTAATCTTTACACAAACCAAATTCATAGTACCAAAAGAAATTATTACTTTTCAAAGTTTCGTACATTTAAAGGAAACATTAATAAAACATGGAGAACTATTAATGATATTCTCCAGAGAAAGAAATATCAGAAAAAATTCCTCTGTGTTAAAGTGTATAACAATTCAGTTGTAAGTGATTCTAAAGAAATTGCTGAGAGCTTTAGTGATTATTTTAAAGATGTTGGTCATAAATTAGCTAGTATGAACAGGAACGTAACAAATATAAATTGTACCTCTTATTCAAATAGCAATTTTCCTCATACTGCATATTTCTTACCCATCACTGAAAAAGAAATAATTAATAATGCTCTATCTTTCAAAAATGGTAAAGCTCCTGGTTTTGACTCCATTGATTGTTCTGTAGTGAAAAGGGTTATTCATGTCATATGTAAACCGTTGTGCAATATTTTTAACTCATGTATTGAGCAAGGTGTTGTACCTGTTGACCTGAAAATTGCCAAAATTATTCCCATTCATAAAAAGGGACCTAAAGATATATTCTCAAATTACAGACCCATTTCATTACTTCCACTCTTCTCTAAAATCTTTGAAAAATGCATCTATACCAGACTACACGGTTTTCTTGATAAACATAGTATACTTTATAATAAGCAGTTTGGATTTAGGGCCAGGTATTCAACGGATCATGCTCTTTTAGATTTTTTAATACAAGTATCAAAGGCAATTGAAAACAAAGAAATCATTGTTGGTATATTTTTGGATTTTAAAAAAGCGTTTGATTCAATTAACTATGATATCCTCCTTTCAAAACTTTATTATTATGGAATTCGTGGTGTTACTCTTCAATTATTTCGCAGTTATCTAAATGATCGCAAACAATTCACTGTTTTCAATTCTAAAAATTCAAGTTTACAATCAGTTTCCTGTGGTATTCCGCAGGGGTCAATTATAGGCCCCCTGCTCTTCTTAATTTATATAAATGATTTACATTCAGTCTCTCCCATTTTGAATTTTATACTGTTCGCGGATGATACAAATATATTTTATAAGCATAAAGATGTTGAATGCCTGACCAAAAATGTAAACACTGAGCTCTTTAAGGTTAGTGAGTGGATTAAAGCAAATAAACTGCAACTTAACTATGAAAAAACCAATGTTATGTTATTTAACTTTCCAAATTTTTTTTTTTTTTGTGTACATTTTTAGGATCATCTTCTTATAAGTTTTTGTAACTTTTTTGATGATCCAACCACTTCGTAATTTCCTTTAGTGTATTTTCCATTTTAGTGGTTTATCTATGTTTGCAAAAAAGTATTGTATTCTTTGCCTTTGTATGTTTTTATGAAAGTGGTGAATAAATTCAATTCAATGTGACCAAACATAACATAGCTATGATGTAACCGTGACGTCATCCACGGTATAGTGCACTATACCATGGATGACGCCAGGCGCGCCGGAAGCAGTTTGGGATAGGGGGGGGGGGAGGGCAAACATTCCAGGGGCAGTGACGTAATGAGAAAAAAAGTTCAGAAGGGGGGGGGGGGGCGCCCCCCCCCCTTGAGAGAAAAAACAAATCACTTTTGGGGGGGAGGGTTGGCGCTCAAGGGGGGGGGGGGGCAAATTTTTAAATTTTCGAGGACCGAAAAAAAGTGCTCAGGGGTTTTAGGTATTTAATTACGGTCAGATGAGCATCCAGGGGCCCGCCTTAGGGCCCTTGGTAGTGTACAGGGGGCAGAGCCCCCGGAAGCTCAGGGGTTTTAGGTATTTAATTAAGGTCAGATGAGCATCCGGGGGGCCGCCTTAGGGCCCTTGGTGGGGTTCCAGGGGTTTTAGGTATTTAATTACGGTCAGATGAGCATCCAGGGGGCCGCCTTAGGGCCCATGGTGGGGTCCAGGGGGCAAATCCCCGGAAGCTCAGGGGTTTTAGGTATTTAATTACGGTCAGATGAGCATCCAGGGGGCCGCCTTAGGGCTCTTGGTGGGGTCCAGGGGGCAAATCTCCGGAAGCTCAGGGGTTTGAGGTATTTAAAAAACGGTCAGATGAGCATCCAGGGGCCCGCCTTAGGGCCCTTGGTTGGGTCCGGGGGCAGAACCCCCGTAAGCTCTGGGGTTTAAAGCATTTAATTACGGTCAGATGAGCATTTTTTATACCTTATTTGTGACATTGGCAGGTCACTTATATTTTTCTCCGTCTTTCTTTCCTTTTCTCTTTAACATAATTTTTCAAAAAGGAGGGGGGGGGGGGGGGGGGGGGCTCGAGCCCAGCCACTTTGCAGACCATGACATAAAGGCTTCTAAATAAGCGTATTTTGCCTGACTGTAATTTGGGAATTTCTTATTTTACAACAAACGCATAAAAAGGTATGACTTACAAAAAAAATGGAGAAAAAATGCCCGAAAATCATGTCACAACATTAACATTTGTAAATCACTTGTTTCGAATAAGAAATACATCACCCCCTCCCATCAGTACGCCAGCGTGCAGGGGCTCATGTCTTCTCACCCCTATAACAAAAAACGAACACGCTTTCCCATTCTCGCACAATATGTCCACGATATGCGCGTATCGCTATTATAGATTATTATAGATATTATAGATAAATACTGTATAGGTGGCAAGTGCAATGTTTATGAAATTTAATTCCCGTGAACTTTCTTTTTTCTTTGAATGGAATTGTATATCTGATTTAATTCACTATTCATTATTATTACGTTCTTTTGGATTAAAAATACAAACCATGCTTACCCCTTTACTGTTTTTTTTTTTTTTTTTTTTTTTTTTTTTGGGGGGGGGGGGGGGGGAGAGGGGGGCAAAAATGCGTTTTGCCCCCCACTTTTTTGACTAGGGGGCAACTGCCCCCCACTTCTGCGGTACTGTCGTCTGCGCCTTCTCACTGCACTCTACATTAACATAATTTTTAATTATTGTTATGAAGGTTGGTTTGAAAAAAATATAAAACAAATATATCATGCACTATTCCAAGCAAAATAGTGTTTTTACTACCATCTCGATATAGAGCCTCTCATTGCATTGTATATTTGTTTACTAAACTGCTATCTTATCTTATGTCTTAGCTTATGTAAATATGATTTTTTTTTGGAGCGACCAAAATTGTACTGTTTTTTGATGAAAAGACCAATTCAATATCTATTTATTTATATCAATAATAATCAATTTCTCCACAGGAAGTGAACAGAAATGTAAATGTTTCAGAACTTTCAATTCATAAAACTTGCGTGACTTCATCTTGGCGTAATTCTGTTAATTTCTATTACTTACTATATTTCTGTCATACATTGTCATTTCCGAATGACATTTCATACGCATAAAATTGACGTTATGAGTAAACTTGTAATTATACTTAAACGTCTTTGGTTACACCCATGTCCGTGCGCGCGTCATGGTGGACGCGTACGCGTGCGCCAATATTCAAAATTGGTCAAAATGCATACTTGACCAATTTACTACATGTTTCAGAGCTGTTTTGACATTTTTAAAAAATCGCAGACGCATGCGAGCGCGTTTTTTTACGTGTGCCGTCCGTACTGAATATAATAAATCAATGTTTATACTTAGATTGTGTTGTTGACACGTTTCTTAGGAATTTGAAATTACTTTTAGCCATGATCTTCCTAAATTTAGCACAAAGACGTTCGTTAAAACTCAAAATTTATGCATGCGCGCATTTGTAAAAATTGCTCAAAAGTGTTTTTAAAAAATACATATTTTGAATCCACTTTAACTGGCTGGTTACCCCTAGCGTTTCTTTTATGTTCTGACAGGGTCTGAATTGGAATCCAATTTCATGTATCACGTTTGCCGTTAGAATGCTTTGACGTGAACATAGTGCCACATGGACTTTACTCTACCAATGTTTTCGAATGATTCAATTTTAGTTCAGAAGTCGTGATCATGGTCAAAATTTCGATTTAAAGGTACTACGTCCTATTTGCAGGGCAAACAAAAATCCACTGGCATTCAAAAGATAATACTAATACAGAACTTCCCTCAAACAAAAGGGCTTGAAAATGTCTTTTAGTGGGAAAATAACGATAGTTAGTTGTTGAAGCGAATTTAGTGAACGAAATTCATTTTATGTTGTGTTACTTACTATGTGTAAAGTCATTAAACGGGTGACCTCGTTCAATGACCTCGTTTAATGACCTCAATATTTTAAAGTGACTATTGTCTCATTTCTTTGGTAAAAAATTAATTTGCTTGCTGTATTTGCTATTTTTGCTATTTGTGCTTGTTTCACGTTGTATAATCATCTTATGTTAAGGCTTATTGCCCACCTATTATTACTGTTACGTCCTCTACCATTACAACTACACTGTTGGTCATAATGGTGGAATATTCATTTTTACCCCAGTTTAGAGAAGGATTTAAAAAAATTATTTATATCTAATAGATCTAGATAATGGCAAACATTCTCATATTTTATTGAATATTTATTTGCGAGTGTTTGTTTTGCTGACTACTAAATCATATGTGTGCTACTAAGCTAATCAGCTAGGGAACCTACGTCCTTAAATCATAATTGACAGTAATGAGGATTAATGCCTCACAAAAGGGCACTAATATATAGCTGATCGACACGATTTTTATCCTGGGGCCTCACAGTGACGAGGCCATTGCTTAGCCCCTGAATCATGACTGTACGCAGTGTTTGCTAGGGTACGCGGCCCCTTCCACAAATGCCCCAAAACGAAGAAAATGCAATAAATTGTCAAAAATTCATTGCATTTTCCCCCGGCCCCCAACAGGAAAAATTCCTCTGTAGGGCCGTGCATTATGGTTCAAGGCATGGCCACACAGAGGATTTTTTCCTGTTGGGGGCCGGGGGAAAAATGCGATGAATTTTTGACAATTTATTGCATTTTCTTCGTTTTGGGGGATTTGTGGGGGCGGCCGCGTACCCTAGCAAACACTGCGTACAGTCATGATTCAGGGGCTAAGCAATGGCCTCGTTACTGTGAGGCCCCAGGATAAAAATCGTGTCGATCAGCTATATAATAGTGCCCTTTTGTGAGGCATTAATCCTCATTAATGTCAATTATGATTTAAGGACGTATGCATAGTAGCACACAAATGACTTAGCAGTCACGCAAAACAAACACTCGCAAATTAATATTCAATAAAATATGAGAATGTTTGCCATTATCTAGATCTATTAGAAATAAATAATTTTTGTAAATCCTTCCCAAAACTGGGGTAACAATAATTATTTCACCATTATGACCAACAGTGTACTTCGACCAAATGTTAGTTTTATTTATGGGAACCTAAAATCTACAAGCTAAGCTTTTTAATAGGTTCCTCACATTTCACTCTGTATAACCTTATATTCATTTCAATTAATTTCGACGTCTTTTCAAAGAATTAATTATATAATGTGACACTTTTAGTATATTTCATATTATGTTCTATTTTTGTCAATTATGTAAATTCTTTTTATTTGTGAAATGTGAAATAAGCTTGAAACTTGAAACTAGTAAATAGTCTGATTTTCAGACCTTTGTACCAAATGGTCGTACGTTTTTGTGCTGCGCAAAAATTCAATCACTTAAAATTGTGCCATTTCAAGAAGTGGGTTATTGATGTAGACATTTGCTCATTTAGCTGTTACAGCTCATTTTATGTTTGTTATTACCAAAGAAAAACATGAAGTCAATCAATCACTCAATAGTGTCTGACAATGAAGTCTAAAAGGTAAATGGTGTTCCTCACATAATTTGAATACTAGGATACTCCTAACGTTTAAATATCACAAATAGGACATACGTGACATGTTCATAATTCCTTCAAAGTGCTACAGAATTCGATCTTGGCTGCACAGGCTAAGGACTTGATTTTTAAAGTCCAAATTTCTCATTGACTCTATGTTATTAGTTGATCGGCCGATTAACGCTTCTTCTACTCGTTATCCGTATCATTAACCTATCCAAGCCGCCGTCAAAACATGATACTTGGCTTGGTCGTAAATCTAAAGATGCAGTCCAGCATTTTAAAACTTATTTATGTGTTCGTGACTTCCATTTTTATTATATATACTTGATTTAAGTTGTAGTACCCAAGACAGGTGTCATTCTTCGGACTGTTTGCTTTTGTTTTTTTATGTGATTTGCTTGATATCAATATATCCTATATATTTTATTATAAGTCTCACGGTGAGATTCGGGGAAGGCCACCTGATTCTTATTATTATCCATCGATACTCGATGATACTCGATTTCTCTTACAATTCTCATCTCATCTCATCGCTTTTCTTGCTGCTCTGTACGATCCTACTTCTTCGCATAATAAAATAGAAGTACTTTAACTTCACTAACGACGTGTTATGTTGTTGTTTGTCCGCCTACTCCTGTCATCAATTAAATGGTATCAGGGTTGTACCAAACAATATTACAATACTTTTTACTGTTTCTACGTCCTTAATACTAAATGAGCTTGTACACCGTTCGTAATAAAGGTGGATTTTTTTTATCCTGGTTTATGGAAAGATTTTGGAAAAGATTTATTCTTAATAAATTTAGAATTTTAGATAATAGTATACATTCTCAGATTTTATTGAATAATAATTTGCCAGTGTTTAGTTTGCGTGACTGCTAAAGCATGTGTATGCTACTATGATTATCAACTATCAATCATGTTTAACTAAATGTTCTGTAATTTTTAAAAAAATGTATATATTTCCAAGTCGTGTAATTCATATTCAATTCACTTGTGAAACTTCCATAGGGGGCAGCCCCAACAAATAAAAAAAAGAAAAAGAAAAATCAATCAATTATCAATATTCCAATGCATTTCCCCTGGTCCCCAGCGTAAAAAGTCCTCTGTGTGGCAAAGCCTCCAAATGCTGAGAGGTGTGGGCAGTGGCGGATCCAGGGGGGGGGGGGGGTCCCCAAGGGCACTGGCGCCCCCCCCACTTGGGAAAAAACGTGTAAAAACACGTTAATTTTACAATT
This sequence comes from Strongylocentrotus droebachiensis, assembly GCA_035222895.1. Taxonomy (NCBI): domain Eukaryota; kingdom Metazoa; phylum Echinodermata; class Echinoidea; order Camarodonta; family Strongylocentrotidae; genus Strongylocentrotus; species Strongylocentrotus droebachiensis. The sequence continues at coordinate 100,559 of JAVYIG010004588.1, read as the reverse complement.
TTTTTAAAGATGGGCCCCCTCCCCTGGCGCTCAAGGGGGAGGGGTGTGATTTTCCAAATAAGTGCTCACTACCCCCCCCCCCCACTGAGCGAATTATCGGCCGGCGCGATTTAAAAACTTTCGGGAGCAAAACAAAATTAAATAAAGGTGCTCACTCCCCGTTTCGCCGCTTAATATTTCTTCCGAATCGGCCCCCTCCTCTGCCGTCGGCTGGATCCGCCCCTGGGTGTGGGCCTTCCTCAACAGGGTTACCATAAATTGTTAAATCACATATTTAAAAGCTGCCCATACCCGGTAAGAGAAGAGGCAAATGAGAAGAAATTAGTCAGACTTTAATTACTTTGGCTGTATGATCAAAAGTGCTCCCAAACACAAAGTTCCAAACTAAAAAATGTAACCCATTGCCATCTTCATGATCTTGGGGCACAGTACGGTTACATGTTTACTTTGGGTTATGACCGTTCCTCTCAAATATTGAAATTAGCCACGTCAACAATGACGTTGGAGTCTTGTTTGTCGTAGCCTATTTCAGACGACGTGCATGTATTTCCAGAAAGCTGGGGATTTCCACATGTGTAGGCATTGTAGTCTACCTAAAAGGCTCTTTATGTGCGGTCGTTGGGAAATGAAGTTGCATTGGGTCTTAAAGGAAAGGTTGAGTTTTGGGAAATGTTTAAAACGTTTTGAGAGCTTTTTAATTCTTTCAAATTGAGTGGATAATCAATTTCCCTTTTTTCCTCCAATTATCTATTGTTTCAAACCATCGTCTTCTTGTTATTCTAGGTGAGCATTTACATCTTGATATCAACCAAGATCGATTGTTTGTTCGAGCCCAATGTCACTCTTCAAATTTGACGAAATGCCGACGCTTGCTTACATGTATATCTTACAAATATAATAAGACAGTAAACAGGGAATTAAACTGTACGGTTGCAAGATTAAGCGGACTTTGATTATCACCTAAAGTGCCATCCGGACTTTTTACGTGAAGTAGTTCTCGATTTTCACCATGTGAACGAAATCTCTCTCTCCCTATGTTCTTTCTTTCTCTCTCCCTTCTCCCCCTAGTCCAGAATCTGGCCTATTTAATTTTGATCTCCACCACACCAACGCTACCCCCTACTTAATTGCTACCAGCCGATGATGGCGTGATCGGGTATCCATTTCTGGCAAAATATTTAAGGCCTACCAGAAACATTTGTTTGCAAAGATATATTTCAGTTCTAATTTAATAAGATAACAGACAATAATATCAAACAATATAATTTCAAAATCGTACAGTCTAACAAATGTGAAATTTGTCGTGAAAAAGAAACTATTGAACCTTTTATATTCCGTTGCAAGAAATTAAGAGTTTTCTGGAAAATGATCTCAAGAATGATGAATTTCATCTTAAAAATTGAAATTAATATGAACATGTTATTGATTGGATATAAAATAGATAACAGAAAATACGGCGGATCCAGGCGATCCCCTGGGGGAAAAGCCTATTAATTTTACCCATTTTGTTGAAGATGCCCCCCTCTCCCTGTCGCTCAATAGGGGGGGGGGGGTGGTAGGGAGGGGGGTGGGGGTGGGGTGGGTGCGATTTTTCAAATTTTCGAGGGTAAAAAAAAAAAATCTCACTACCCCCCGCCCCCAATCGAGCGAATCATCAGCCGGCGCAATTTTCAAAATAGTGGGGGAGGGGGGGGGGGGGCCCAACTTTTAAATTATGCAAGCCAACTATTGGTACGTAATGGTACTACCGGCAGTAAAAAAACTTTTTTTTTTGGGGGGGGGGGTAGACAAAAAAAAAACTCCACATCACCCCTCATTCTTACATGCAGGCCCTGCTAAACGTTTCTCGTAAGGGGGTCAAGGAGTGAAGCCCCTAAAACCAAGTTTTATACCTTATTAGTGACCCTGGCAGGTCACGAATTGGCGTTGGGTCTAGGGGGCTTAGCCCCAAGAAGCTCAGTGGTTTTTATACATTAAATTATCGTCAGATGAGCACATTGTTATACCTTATTTGTGACATTGGCAGGTCACAAGTTGGCCCGGGGTCCAGGGGGCGGAGCCCCCAAAAACCCAGGGGTTTCGGGCAATAAATGACGGTCAGATGAGCATATTTTGATACCTTATTTGTGACACTAGCAGGACACAAGTTGGAGTTAGGTCCAGGAGGCGGATCCCTAGAACCTCAGGGGTTTTAAACATTAAATTATCGTTCAGATGAGTATATTTGTATACCTTATTTGTGACACTGGCAGGTCACGAATTGGTGTGGGGTCCAGGGGGCTGAGTCCCCGAAAGCTCAGGGGTCATCATATGCGCTGTGGCATTTGGATCATGTAGACAAATCACGCTTTCAATATATTGGTTAGGATGAGAGCATTAAAATCGTCATATCCTAACATGTAATTTCTAAGACAGTTCTCATCTATAATGTTTACGGTCAACACACAATCTTTTTCTAACTCGTCTATTGGCACGAAGTTGGTTCTGGGCAGGAAATACTTCCGCCATTAGATCACCACAAAAGATATAACAACCCCCTACCTGTTGTAAAAATTGTGGTAAATACCATGCAAGATAAGATAAGATAAAAGATACAACAATCTTCAGAATACCAATCATCTTATCATGTTATCTCTCGTGCACATAATTATGCGAATGAGGATTAAACGCCATTTTATAACTTATAAGCACAATTACAAGCGCACACAATTTTGAACGCAGGCAGGACCAAACAGATGAGAAAAAAGATACAACAATATTTTAGATATCACTAGGTTCAGAATATGGCCCCAGGAGGCGGAGCCCCAAGAACCTTAGGGATTTTATACATTAAATTATCGTCAGATGAGCATATTTTGATTCCTTATTTGTGACACTGACAGGTCACGAATTGGCGTTGGGTGCTGGGGGCGGGGCCCCCAGAAACTCATTGGTTTCATATATTAAATTATCGTCAGATGAGCATATTTTTATAACTTATTTGTGATACTGGCAGGTCACGAATTGGCATGGGGTCCAGGGGGCGGAGTTTCTTGAAACTCAGGGGTTTATGGCAATAAATTACGGTCAGATGAGCATAATTATACCTTATTTGTGACAATGGCTGGTTACTAATTTGCGTGGGGTCTAGGGGACGGAGCTCCCAGAAGCTGAGTGGTTTTATATATTAAATTATCGTCATATGAGCATAATTTTATACCTTTTTTGTGACACTGGCAGTTCACGAATTGATCTTTGGTCCAGGGGGCGGAGCCCCCGGAAGCTCAGGGGTTTTGGGCCAAAAATTACGGTCAGATTAGCATAATTATACCTTATTTGTGACACTGGCAGGTCACGAATTGGCGTAGGGTCAAGGGGGCGGAGCCCCCGGAAGCTCACGGGGTTTTGGCAATAAATTGCAGTCAGATGAGGATATTTTGATACCTTATTTGTGACACTGGAAGGTCATGAATTGGTGTGGGGTCCAGGGGGCGGAGTCCCCGAAAGCTCAGGGGTCATCATATGCGCTGTGGCATGTGGATCATGTAGACAAATTACGCTTTTAATATATTTGTTAGGATGAGAGCAATAAAATCGTCATATCCTAGCATGTAACTTTTTAGAAAGTTCTTATCTGTGATGTTTGCGGTCAACACACAATCTTCTTTTAACTCGTTTATTGGCACGAGGTTGGTTCTGGGCAGGAAATACTTCCGCCATTAGATCACCACAAAAGATATAACAACCCCCTACCTGTTGTAAATATTGTGGTAAATACCATGCAAGATAAGATAAGATAAAAGATACAACAATTTTCAGAATACCAATCATCTTATCATGTTATCTCTCGTGCACATATGCGAATGAGGATTAAACGCCATTTTATAACTTATAAGCACAATTACAAGCGCACACAATTTTGAACGCAGGCAGGACCAAACAGATGAGAAAAAAGATACAACAATATTTCAGATATCACTACGTTCAGAATATGACCCCAGGAGGCGGAGCCCCAAGAACCTTAGGGATTTTATACATTAAATTATCGTCAGATGAGCATATTTTGATTCCTTATTTGTGACACTGACAGGTCACGAATTGGCGTTGGGTGCTGGGGGCGGGGCCCCCAGAAGCTCATTGGTTTCATATATTAAATCATCGTTAGATGAGCATATTTTTATAACTTATTTGTGATACTGGCAGGTCACGAATTGGCATGGGGTCCAGGGGGCGGAGTCCCTTGAAACTCAGGGGTTTATGGCAATAAATTACGGTCAGATGAGCATAAGTATACCTTAAATTTGTGACAATGGCTGGTTACTAATTTGCGTGGGGTCTAGGGGACGGAGCTCCCAGAAGCTGAGTGGTTTTATATATTAAATTATCGTCATATGAGCATAGTTTTATACCTTTTTTGTGACACTGGCAGTTCACGAATTGACCTTTGGTCCAGGGGGCGGAGCCCCCGGAAGCTCAGGGGTTTTGGGCCAAAAATTACGGTCAGATTAGCATAATTATACCTTATTTGTGACACTGGCAGGTCACGAATTGGCGTAGGGTCAAGGGGGCGGAGCCCCCGGAAGCTCACGGGGTTTGGGCAATAAATTGCAGTCAGATGAGGATATTTTGATACCTTATTTGTGACACTGGCAGGTCACGAATTGGTGTGGGGTCCAGGGGGTGGAGTCCCCGAAAGCTCAGGGGTCATCATATGCGCTGTGGCATGTGGATCATGTAGACAAATTACGCTTTTAATATATTGGTTAGGATGAGAGCAATAAAAATCGTCATATCCTAGCATGTAATTTTTTTAGAAAGTTCTCATCTGTGATGTTTGCGGTCAACACACAATCTTCTTTTAACTCGTTTATTGGCACGAGGTTGGTTCTGGGCAGGAAATACTTCCGCCATTAGATCACCACAAAAGATATAACAACCCCCTACCTGTTGTAAATATTGCTGTAAATACCATGCAAGATAAGATAAGATAAAAGATACAACAATTTTCAGAATACCAATCATCTTATCATGTTATCTCTCGTGCACATATGCGAATGAGGATTAAACGCCATTTCATAACTTATAAGCACAATTACAAGCGCACACAATTTTGAACGCAGGCAGGACCAAACAGATGAGAAAAAAGATACAACAATATTTTAGATATCACTAGGTTCAGAATATGGCCCCAGGAGGCGGAGCCCCAAGAACCTTAGGGATTTTATACATTAAATTATCGTCAGATGAGCATATTTTGATTCCTTATTTGTGACACTGACAGGTCACGAATTGGCGTTGGGTGCTAGGGGCGGGGCCCCCAGAAGCTCATTGGTTTCATACAATAAATTATCGTCAGATGAGCATATTTTTATAACTTATTTGTGATACTGGCAGGTCACGAATTGGCATGGGGTCCAGGGGGCGGAGTCCCTTGAAACTCAGGGGTTTATGGCAATAAATTACGGTCAGATAAGCATAATTATACCTTATTTGTGACAATGGCTGGTCACTCATTTGCGTGGGGTCTAGGGGGCGGAGCTCCCAGAAGCTGAGTGGTTTTATATATTAAATCATCGTCATATGAGCATATTTTTATACTTTATTTGTGACACTGGCAGTTCACGAATTGACCTTTGGTCCAGGGGGCGGAGCCCCCGGGAGCTCAGGGGTTTTGGGCAAAAAATTACGGTCAGATTAGCATAATTATAACTTATTTGTGACACTGGCAGGTCACGAGTTGGCATAGGGTCAAGGGGGCGGAGCCCCCGGAAGCTCACGGGGTTTGGGCAATAAATTGCGGTCAGATGAGCATATTTTGGTACCTTATTTGTGACACTGGCAGGTCACGAATTGGTGTGGTGTCCAGAGGGCGGAGTTCCCGAAAGCTCAGGGGTCATCATATGCGCTCTTGCATGTGGATCATGTAGTCAAATTACGCTTTCAATATATTGGTTTGGATGAGAGCATTAAACTCGTCATATCCTAGCATGTAATTTTTTTAGAAAGTTCTCATCTGTGATGTTTGCGGTCAACACACAATCTTCTTCTAACTCGTTTATTGGCACGAGGTTGGTTCTGGGCAGGAAATACTTCCGCCATTAGATCACCACAAAAGATATAACAACCCCCTACCTGTTGTAAATATTGCTACAAATACCATGCAAGATAAGATAAGATAAAAGATACAACAATTTTCAGAATACCAATCATCTTGTCATGTTATCTCTCGTGCACATATGCGAATGAGGATTAAACGCCATTTTATTACTAATAAGCACAATTACAAGCGCACACAATTTTGAACGCAGGCAGGACCAAACAGATGAGAAAAAAGATACAACAATATTTTAGATATCACTAGGTTCAGAATATGGCCCCAGGAGGCGGAGCCCCAAGAACCTTAGGGATTTTATACATTAAATTATCGTCAGATGAGCATATTTTGATTCCTTATTTGTGACACTGACAGGTCACGAATTGGCGTTGGGTGCTAGGGGCGGGGCCCCCAGAAGCTCATTGGTTTCATACAATAAATTATCGTCAGATGAGCATATTTTTATAACTTATTTGTGATACTGGCAGGTCACGAATTGGCATGGGGTCCAGGGGGCGGAGTCCCTTGAAACTCAGGGGTTTATGGCAATAAATTACGGTCAGATAAGCATAATTATACCTTATTTGTGACAATGGCTGGTCACTCATTTGCGTGGGGTCTAGGGGGCGGAGCTCCCAGAAGCTGAGTGGTTTTATATATTAAATCATCGTCATATGAGCATATTTTTATACTTTATTTGTGACACTGGCAGTTCACGAATTGACCTTTGGTCCAGGGGGCGGAGCCCCCGGGAGCTCAGGGGTTTTGGGCAAAAAATTACGGTCAGATTAGCATAATTATAACTTATTTGTGACACTGGCAGGTCACGAGTTGGCATAGGGTCAAGGGGGCGGAGCCCCCGGAAGCTCACGGGGTTTGGGCAATAAATTGCGGTCAGATGAGCATATTTTGATACCTTATTTGTGACACTGGCAGGTCACGAATTGGTGTGGTGTCCAGAGGGCGGAGTTCCCGAAAGCTCAGGGGTCATCATATGCGCTCTTGCATGTGGATCATGTAGTCAAATTACGCTTTCAATATATTGGTTTGGATGAGAGCATTAAACTCGTCATATCCTAGCATGTAATTTTTTTAGAAAGTTCTCATCTGTGATGTTTGCGGTCAACACACAATCTTCTTCTAACTCGTTTATTGGCACGAGGTTGGTTCTGGGCAGGAAATACTTCCGCCATTAGATCACCACAAAAGATATAACAACCCCCTACCTGTTGTAAATATTGCTACAAATACCATGCAAGATAAGATAAGATAAAAGATACAACAATTTTCAGAATACCAATCATCTTGTCATGTTATCTCTCGTGCACATATGCGAATGAGGATTAAACGCCATTTTATTACTAATAAGCACAATTACAAGCGCACACAATTTTGAACGCAGGCAGGACCAAACAGATGAGAGAAAAGATACAACAATATTAGAGATAACACTGGGTTCAGAAAATGGCCCCAGGAGGCGGAGCCCCAAGAACCTTAGAGATTTTATACATTAAATTATCGTCAGATGAGCATATTTTGATTCCTTATTTGTGAAACTGACAGGTCACGAATTGGCATGGGGTCCAGGGGGCGGAGTCCCTTGAAACTCAGGGGTTTATGGCAATAAATTACGGTCAGATGAGCATAATTATACCTTATTTGTGACAATGGCTGGTCACTCATTTGCGTGGGGTCTAGGGGGCGGAGCTCCCAGAAGCTGAGTGGTTTTATATATTAGATTATCGTCATATGAGCATATTTTTATACTTTATTTGTGACACTGGCAGTTCACGAATTGACCTTTGGTCCAGGGGGCGGAGTCCCTGGGAGCTCAGGGGTTTTGGGCAAAAAATTACGGTCAGATTAGCATAATTATACCTTATTTGTGACACTGGCAGGTCACGAATTGGCGTAGGGTCAAGGGGGCGGAGCCCCCGGAAGCTCACGGGGTTTGGGCAATAAATTGCGGTCAGATGAGCATATTTTGATACCTTATTTGTGACACTGGCAGGTCACGAATTGGTGTGGGGTCCAGGGGGCGGAGTCCCCGAAAGCTCAGGGGTCATCATATGCGCTGTGGCATGTGGATCATGTAGACAAATTACGCTTTTAATATATTGGTTAGGATGAGAGCAATAAAATCGTCATATCCTAGCATGTAATTTTTTTAGAAAGTTCTCATCTGTGATGTTTGCGGTCAACACACAATCTTCTTTTAACTCGTTTATTGGCACGAGGTTGGTTCTGGGCAGGAAATACTTCCGCCATTAGATCACCACAAAAGATATAACAACCCCCTACCTGTTGTAAATATTGCTGTAAATACCATGCAAGATAAGATAAGATAAAAGATACAACAATTTTCAGAATACCAATCATCTTATCATGTTATCTCTCGTGCACATATGCGAATGAGGATTAAACGCCATTTCATAACTTATAAGCACAATTACAAGCGCACACAATTTTGAACGCAGGCAGGACCAAACAGATGAGAAAAAAGATACAACAATATTTTAGATATCACTAGGTTCAGAATATGGCCCCAGGAGGCGGAGCCCCAAGAACCTTAGAGATTTTATACATTAAATTATCGTCAGATGAGCATATTTTGATTCCTTATTTGTGACACTGACAGGTCACGAATTGGCGTTGGGTGCTAGGGGCGGGGCCCCCAGAAGCTCATTGGTTTCATACAATTAATTATCGTCAGATGAGCATATTTTTATAACTTATTTGTGATACTGGCAGGTCACGAATTGGCATGGGGTCCAGGGGGCGGAGTCCCTTGAAACTCAGGGGTTTATGGCAATAAATTACGGTCAGATAAGCATAATTATAACTTATTTGTGACACTGGCAGGTCACGAGTTGGCATAGGGTCAAGGGGGCGGAGCCCCCGGAAGCTCACGGAGTTTGGGCAATAAATTGCGGTCAGATGAGCATATTTTGATACCTTATTTGTGACACTGGCAGGTCACGAATTGGTGTGGAGTCCAGGGGGCGGAGTCCCCGAAAGCTCAGGGGTCATCATATGCGCTGTGGCATGTGGATCATGTAGTCAAATTACGCTTTCAATATATTGGTTTGGATGAGAGCATTAAACTCGTCATATCCTAGCATGTAATTTTTTTAGAAAGTTCTCATCTGTGATGTTTGCGGTCAACACACAATCTTCTTCTAACTCGTTTATTGGCACGAGGTTGGTTCTGGGCAGGGAATACTTCCGCCATTAGATCACCACAAAAAATATAACAACCCCCTACCTGTTGTAAATATTGCTGTAAATACCATGCAAGATAAGATAAGATAAAAGATACAACAATTTTCAGAATACCAATCATCTTATCAAGTTATCTCTTGTGCACATATGCGAATGAGGATTAAACGCCATTTCATAACTTATGAGCACAATTACAAGCGCACACAATTTTGAACGCAGGCAGGACCAAACAGATGAGAAAAAAGATACAACAATATTTTAGATATCACTAGGTTCAGAATATGGCCCCAGGAGGCGGAGCCCCAAGAACCTTAGGGATTTTATACATTAAATTATCGTCAGATGAGCATATTTTGATTCCTTATTTGTGACACTGACAGGTCACGAATTGGCGTTGGGTGCTAGGGGCGGGGCCCCCAGAAGCTCATTGGTTTCATACAATTAATTATCGTCAGATGAGCATATTTTTATAACTTATTTGTGATACTGGCAGGTCACGAATTGGCATGGGGTCCAGGGGGCGGAGTCCCTTGAAACTCAGGGGTTTATGGCAATAAATTACGGTCAGATAAGCATAATTATACCTTATTTGTGACAATGGCTGGTCACTCATTTGCGTGGGGTCTAGGGGGCGGAGCTCCCAGAAGCTGAGTGGTTTTATATATTAAATCATCGTCATATGAGCATATTTTTATACTTTATTTGTGACACTGGCAGTTCACGAATTGACCTTTGGTCCAGGGGGCGGAGCCCCCGGGAGCTCAGGGGTTTTGGGCAAAAAATTACGGTCAGATTAGCATAATTATAACTTATTTGTGACACTGGCAGGTCACGAGTTGGCATAGGGTCAAGGGGGCGGAGCCCCCGGAAGCTCACGGGGTTTGGGCAATAAATTGCGGTCAGATGAGCATATTTTGATACCTTATTTGTGACACTGGCAGGTCACGAATTGGTGTGGGGTCCAGGGGGCGGAGTTCCCGAAAGCTCAGGGGTCATCATATGCGCTCTTGCATGTGGATCATATAGTCAAATTACGCTTTCAATATATTGGTTTGGATGAGAGCATTAAACTCGTCATATCCTAGCATGTAATTTTTTTAGAAAGTTCTCATCTGTGATGTTTGCGGTCAACACACAATCTTCTTCTAACTCGTTTATTGGCACGAGGTTGGTTCTGGGCAGGAAATACTTCCGCCATTAGATCACCACAAAAGATATAACAACCCCGTACCTGTTGTAAATATTGCTACAAATACCATGCAAGATAAGATAAGATAAAAGATACAACAATTTTCAGAATACCAATCATCTTGTCATGTTATCTCTCGTGCACATATGCGAATGAGGATTAAACGCCATTTTATTACTAATAAGCACAATTACAAGCGCACACAATTTTGAACGCAGGCAGGACCAAACAGATGAGAGAAAAGATACAACAATATTAGAGATAACACTGGGTTCAGAAAATGGCCCCAGGAGGCGGAGCCCCAAGAACCTTAGAGATTTTATACATTAAATTATCGTCAGATGAGCATATTTTGATTCCTTATTTGTGAAACTGACAGGTCACGAATTGGCTTTGGGTGCTGGGGGCGGGGCCCCTAGAAGCTCATTGGTTTCATACATTAAATTATCGTCAGATGAGCATATTTTTATAACTTATTTGTGATACTGGCAGGTCACGAATTGGCATGGGGTCCAGGGGGCGGAGTCCCTTGAAACTCAGGGGTTTATGGCAATAAATTACGGTCAGATGAGCATAATTATACCTTATTTGTGACAATGGCTGGTCACTCATTTGCGTGGGGTCTAGGGGGCGGAGCTTCCAGAAGCTGAGTGGTTTTATATATTAGATTATCGTCATATGAGCATATTTTTATACTTTATTTGTGACACTGGCAGTTCACGAATTGACCTTTGGTCCAGGGGGCGGAGTCCCCGGGAGCTCAGGGGTTTTGGGCAAAAAATTACGGTCAGATTAGCATAATTATACCTTATTTGTGACACTGGCAGGTCACGAATTGGCGTAGGGTCAAGGGGGCGGAGCCCCCGGAAGCTCACGGGGTTTGGGCAATAAATTGCGGTCAGATGAGCATATTTTGATACCTTATTTGTGACACTGGCAGGTCACGAATTGGTGTGGAGTCCAGGGGGCGGAGTCCCCGAAAGCTCAGGGGTCATCATATGCGCTGTGGCATGTGGATCATGTAGTCAAATTACGCTTTCAATATATTGGTTTGGATGAGAGCATTAAACTCGTCATATCCTAGCATGTAATTTTTTTAGAAAGTTCTCATCTGTGATGTTTGCGGTCAACACACAATCTTCTTCTAACTCGTTTATTGGCACGAGGTTGGTTCTGGGCAGGAAATACTTCCGCCATTAGATCACCACAAAAGATATAACAAAACCCCCTACCTGTTGTAAATATTGCTGTAAATACCATGCAAGATAAAATAAGATAAAATATACAACAATTGTCAGAATACCAATCATCTTGTCATGTTATCTCTCGTGCACATATGCGAATGAGGATTAAACGCCATTTTATTACTAATAAGCACAATTACAAGCGCACACAATTTTGAACGCAGGCAGGACCAAACAGATGAGAGAAAAGATACAACAATATTAGAGATAACACTGGGTTCAGAAAATGGCCCCAGGAGGCGGAGCCCCAAGAATCTTAGAGATTTTATACATTAAATTATCGTCAGGTAAGCATATTTTAATTCCTTATTTGTGACACTGACAGGTCACGAATTGGCGTTGGGTGCTGGGGGCGGGGCCCCCAGAAGCTCATTGGTTTCATACATTAAATTATCGTCAGATGAGCATATTTTTATAACTTATTTGTGATACTGGCAGGTCACGAATTGGCATGGGGTCCAGAGGGCGGAGTCCCTTGAAACTCAGGGGTTTGGGGCAATAAATTACGGTCAGATGAGCATAATTATACCTTATTTGTGACAATGGCAGGAAATGGCGTGTGGTTTAGGGGGCGGAGCCCCAGAAGCTCAGGGGTTTGGGGCATAGTTATAACTTTAAGACAAGCATGCAGTGGCCCGCCTTAGGGCCCCTGGTGGGGAAGGGGGGAGGCGGAGCCCCTGATACTTAGGGGTTTTAGGCATTTTATTACGGTCAGATGAACTTATATTGATACCTTATTTGTGACACTGGCAGGAAACTAATTGGCATGAGGTATGGGGGCCGAGACCCCAGAAGCTCAGGGTTTTTAAGCATTAAATTACTGTCAGATTAGAATCCAGCCGTCTGCCTTATGGCCCTAAGTTGGGTCCAGGGGGCAGAGCCACCATTTAATTACGGTCAGAAGAGCATATTTTTATACCTTTAATTATTTGTGGCTCTTGTAGGTTATTAATTGGTGTGGGGTCCAGGGGCGGAACCCCAAGGAGCTCAGGAGTTTCAGGCAATAAATAATCGTCAGATGAGCATCCATGTGCCTGACTTCGAACTCTAGGTGAAATCCAGGGGGCAGAGCCCCCGGAAGCTCAGAGGTTTTAGGAATTAAATTACCGTCAGATGAGCATCCAGGTGCCTGACTTTGGGCCCTAGGTGAAATCCAGGGGGCAGAGCCCCCGGAAGCACACTAGTTTTAAGGCATTTAATCACGGTCAAACGAGCAAATTTGTATACCTTATTTGTGACACTGGCAGGACACGAAATGGCCTGAGGTCCAGGGGGCGGAGTCCCTGGAAGCTCAGGGGATTTGGGCAATAAATTACGGTCAGATGAGCATAATTTGGTACCTTATTTGTTACACTAGCAGGACACAAATTGGAGTTGGGTCCAGGAGGCGGAGCCCCCAGAACCTCAGGGGTTTTATGTATTATATTATCATCAGATGAGCAAATCGTTACACCTTATATGTGACACTGGCAGGTCACGGATTGGTTTGGGTCCAGGGGCGGAGCCTATTTTGATGATGAGCATATTTTGATACCTTATTTGTGACAACACAAAAATCTTTCCCTTTTTGTTCCTTCTTTTTTTGCCAGGGTGGGGGGGGGGGGGGCCGGGCCCTTCGTCTTTTAGCATCCAGATGTGTTTGCTTAGCTCGGTCTGGTATCTCTTTTATTGGAGGGTTAAGCTTGCTTTGTGAGTTGCATATCTGGCTTTAAAGGAGGTAGACCGTAGACCGTGGACCAGCACTTCCCAAAGGGAAACCAACTACAAAAAAATCTGCGATAGAAACACACTGACGATCAGCTACAGCTGCATGGATAATATAGCAACCATAACCAATGCCCACAGCAATAGAGTTATCAACCACAACCCCAACCGAGACCAAGAAATCTGCAACTGCATAAAAAAAGACGGCTGCCCCCTCCCAGGAAAATGCACAACCATGATCATAACTTAATCACAACTATAATTGATAAATTACACATATTTGGAAAGCTGAGATCCTCTGATGTAACTCAGATAATGCATATTTTACGCATGAGTGATTTAGATGAATTTGAAGAGAGGAAACCAAATAGTCATTTGGCGGACGGTATCTAAATTTCAAAGAGAAACCACTTTTCCAGAAAGTTGAGTTTCTGAATAACAAAGTACTGTATGTTTAAAGTAGTGCTTGCATATCCATAATTTTATCAAACCGTTTCTTTTTCACTGGCTGCCTGCCTTAAAGGCCTGGTCAGACAGAGGGGGCGCATTGGAAATCGGAAAAGGCCGTGTGTCTAACTTTTGTCATGATTTTGGAAAAGCTAGCGAGCTGACACAAAATGCACAGCGTGTAGCTAGCTTGCTGTGCGTATACAGGGCGTGTTCTCCTCGTATGTCTGGCGCTGGTCTAGCCCGCTCCACGCATGTCTGGCGTGCCTTTGGCGTGTACATTCATGCGTCGAGCTCCGCGCACACTTTTGAGCATGCTCAAAAAAAATCCCGACGCACACAGCGAATGACGACGAATGCATAGCGTGGGTCCAGCGCCCTCGACGAACGAGTAACAAATGATGACGCACGCCTACCGAACGACAACACACTGGCCCAATTTGCACATTTCCAATGCGCTTGCCGTGCGTCCCCCATGCGTTCCCTCTGTGTGACCGGGCCTTTAGCAACACACGGAATTAAAGTTGATACTCTAAGACAATCCCAAATACTGAGATAATTACATAAATAGAAAGCTTTTAACCCCCATAATAACACCAAATGGTGTCCACCCGACAAAACAAGTTTAGGATAATGAATTTATTCGAGTAAACTCTACCAAAATATCTAAGTCTGAAACCCGGAAGTGCACGTAGAGTCGGGCCTTTATCCGTGACGTCACGAACGGGACTCATGGGCTCAGTGAGAGTGAATGGCAGTGATATCCCTACGTAAATGCTATCCTGTCAGAGCTTAGATTTGTTGTTGTTAAGGAGTATATTTGATGGATTTTCTGTTTTCATTTGAATGAAGAATAACGAAGCAACATTTTCCAGTCGCTGATTTCTTTTTATATCCTCATATTCACCTATTTGGTAAAGATTTAAGACGAGTTTACTGCTTAGGAATTAAAGTTAAATCGTGCACGTATGAATAGGCGTATGCATTATATCGTCATCAGATAAGGTACAGGGGCAGTTTTGTAAAAACGAATAGGTCTAGAACTATACTTATCATAGATGTGCGTGACTGCCTCAAAAAAGGATACAGTACCAGTTAAACATTTTATGTTGTAAAATATCAAACTTGAACGAGATCATGCAAGCGCGCTTCCTCTATAATATTTTGGCGAGTGATGCGGCTCTTGCATGAACGTTCGTGAAGCGAGCAGAATCGGGAAGTAAGACCAAGCCGCTGCTCTAGGCGCTGCTTGCTTGTGATGGAACGTACGTGCGCTAGTTATATGTTTATCGGCAATTGCAAGAGAATGAAAGCGACGTTGCCAGCTAAGAAAAACAACTAACAAAGACTTGCTCCTGACTACCGGTGTCAGAATTGGTAGATGAAGGATCTTCAGGGCCAAGGAAGGCGAAAGACATGGGTAAAAGGAAGAAGAAACCATCGGGAGATCGCTGTAGTGTATGGTAATGAACTGTGCATGGGTAGACAGCTACTGTTCACTCCGTGCCTGGGCCGATTTCAACACCAAAACAAAAATTACATGGTGAAAATATCGACTAATACCACATCGTTGGCATGTATATGTCATAATGTTTAAAAAGGGAATTGATATTAATACTATGAAGTACTAGGGGAAGGTAAAGAATTGTACATAGAATTATGATTTATTAGACTTTTCAGCCTTTGAAACAAAAATATGCAGAAAATCGTATCACTCTGCACATGTTTGCTATGGAAAATCTGGGTACGTGAATATACTCTTTCCCGGACGTGAGGTCATAAATAGTAGACCAGCGCCGTGACTGATTTTCTATGCAAAGAGAGGCGGATATTTTCGACATTTCAATCGAGGATTTCGAGTAGACAGAATTTTGATATACTAAGTAATTGAAAAACTTTAAAATAACATATACTTGCCGTAGGTAACAAATTAAGGGACATTTATTTGCTTATAGGCCAAGAGCATTAGTCTAAATTAACATACTAAAAGTCCTCATAAATCCTCCTTGAGCGTTTTCCGCAATCCAAGATGGCGTCCAAAATGGCCGCCATGTCCTGAATTTCTTATAGCTTTGCTACTAGATAACCCAAATACAAAATTTAAATGTCTAAATATATGTTTTTTAGCATAAGGAACTCAAAAAAATATATGTTGATAAATTCTTAAACACACAAGTAGCTATAAACCACTTTTAGCCCTTTTCGAAATCCAAAATGGCGCCCAAAATTGCAGCCATTTCCTGTATTTCTTCTAACTTTGCAACTAGATAACCCAAATTCAAATATAAATGTCTAAATATATGTTTTTCAGCATAAGGAACTCAACCAAATAGTTATTAACAGATTTTGAAACACACAAGTAGCAGTAAAACCACTTGAGCCCTTCCCGAAATCCAAAATAGCACCCAAAATGGCCATTATTTCCAAATTTATCTCATTGTTAGTAGATACGTAATGAATATAATCAAATGTCTAGACTAGAAAAGCACCATTGAATTACATATCAGTACAAAAATCTTTTAATTAAAAAATACTTCTCATGCATAAAGTACACACACACACCCACAAACCCACATACACATATGGCTGCTTCCATCACCCTCAACGATATCAGACTGACAGTGTGCAACCGTGAAGAGTACTCAACATTAGATCGAACTGAAAATGTAGACACATTAGTACCAAGGTTGCTAAAGCTTTTTATACATAATGACTGTAAGAGGTGCGGTATGGATGTTGCTTTGCTGCAGCACTAGTTGGAAGTAGACTTTTTAACTGAAAGGATGAACTCAGAGAACTGCGACCAATTGCCCGTTTAATTGTATGCAGTGTGACGGTAGTCATCAAGAACTGCTGGCCCGATAAAGGCTTTCCCGGCTCTTTTTTTTTTTTTTACCTCGTCATGGGTGCTTCCAATGCAAATGTATCAAGCAAGCCATAGTCAAGTTTCTTGTGGACCATATTGAAAGTTTTACGACTGCCCTGACGGTAGATTGCAGAGACCGTATCACACCCTGTCACAGCTTAAAGAAACATCAGGCAATTTCTAGTGTCCCCTAAGGCATGCTGAATGTTGAAGACCGTGACAGGATTCTGCGGCATAGCATGTGCATATCTGTTGAAGTGGTTGCCGGAGCAACTAGCATGACCAGTAAATCTGTGTCCTTACCAACGACAACAACGGGCACCTGTTCTTACTCTGCTACTGCTTGTGCTGTAGAGACAATCAGGTTAGTGGCATCCGCTTCTGTCTGCTTGATACCGGTACGTATTTTGTCACGTAGAGTTTGTATGTCTCATCTTATTGTTGCTGTTGGCAAGGAAAGCTGTTTTGGGTTGTGCTTGTTGGCATGTAATATATTATCATCAAATAAAGAGATACATCTTTGGGCTATTCGTCTCTGCTCAGCTACCTTTGTCGAAGTTACACTTCCATATCCATCGAACACCACCGTCAAATGAGCTCCATAATGCTTAAGGGTGCAGTAGGCGACCACCATCTTAAACAAAGAGACCATTTCTGGCACGTTGGATTGCTTGGAGAACGAATTCAGGGAAAGTGCGTGGGAATATGTTCATAAGCAAAGACCGATTCCATCTCAGTGTTGTTATTCAGGACACATGTTATTCTGTTGAACAGTAGTGTTGGGTTGACTTATGTGCTTTGTCCCCTGATTTTCACTCTCTTACTCTTGGCACCAATGGTCTTCACCTTGTCCTTACGATGTACGTAGCTTGAATTCTGTAAACTTCCTACCATGCATTCGTTTCGGATGCCGCTACTAGGCCGATTTGTACAGGTTAAGCACAATTAACAGATAAGCCAGCGACGATGCCAGTTGACAAGGAGACCAGGCAATTAGTTTCGCATCAAGCAAATGGTGATGTGCCTGCAGCCATCCAACAAAGATACATCTTTCTTTATTGTCTCTTGACCTGGTACTTTGCTGTATGTCTTTATGCTGCTCTGGTGTACCAGTGTGTACTCCGGTGAACTGTTCCAGTTCATCACAGGTAGGAACACAGTGAGGAAGTGCATGAACCCACTTTAATAGCCAATGTACTGTCTGTGATTCCACGTCCATGAGTCATTTATCTAGATGTTTTCAACTGCCACATCAGGAACTTTTCAATGGTCTGATCAGAGAAGTTTCCACCCCAAAATGAATCCACACGGCGGATGGTGAAGTATCCCATTTCTGCGAATTGTGTATATTCATTTCCTGGCATGGTTTGCTCTAGAGCTTCCATCTGTTGTAAAAACAACCTGGCATATTTGAACTAGGGAAGATGTCCTGCAGCATGGAAATGTTGTATCATTTCCCTCACACAGCTGAGATGGAGCTTCCAGTCCCCTGTCCTTTCAGGTGGAATGAAACATTGCAGAAGAGACTCGAATGTCGGATTTACTGCAACCAAAGTTTCCCTGTCCTACTGTGTCCTGCTGCCTGTTCAATGAGTTGTGAAATGATCTGACTTCTCAGGTACGGCAGTCACCTTCTTGTCCTGGTTGAGGAGTGCACCATACAGATTCGCTAAGTGGTCCTTATCTATGCTGTCTAAGACGCCAGGTTTACCCATCAACACGCCAATGAGGGCAGCTGAAGTAAGAATGTGAGCACGAAGAGAAGGGGAAATGCATGACCAGATTAGATGTATGACAGACCCTTTGGCGTACACTGTCTCTCATAGCTCTACAAGCATACTTATGCCCATGACGTGGACTATATGCTGCCGAGATATGACATGAGGAGGTGAAATCCACCAAAACGGACGATTACTTTTTCTAGGTCTTGAGAAGAAGCTACAATCTCTGCTGCCTTGATGTACGAGGGCTGGTTAAATGTTACTGCACATATTCTTAAGTTATATGTTTTTCACATTGTGACTGTGCAAAGTATAGTGCTGTGTAGAAGGTACTCGGATTGGAGGGGTCTAAATTTATGATGGGCAGAGTTTCAATTCTCGTACTGGTCACTCTGCATGGCCACTTTCATGAAACCAATCCATGAAGGACAAAGCTCATGTTGCTCAGCTCAAGATGTCTTCATGTATCTGTTCACGTGAGCCACACTTCCGGTGTTTATACGAAGCCATTCCAACAATATTAGCGACAAAAATGACCTGGTCTACTAGCAGAGATGACATAGCATGTGCTATTGAGGTGCATTTCCTGTTTGAAACCTTGTGACTTTTGCCTTTGCGACAGTAATTGGTACTAATGTGTCTCCATTTTCAGTTCCATCTAACGTTGAGTACTCTTCACGGTTTGCACACTGTAGTACAGTCAAAATATGAAAAAACCTAGAACTAATTGCAACAGAAATGATTCCACTTGCATATAATCTGGAATAGCCATAAAAACAACATACTCAAAGTTGACAAAAATTGAAGTGGTGGATCAGTGCCTAATTTGCATAAATTCAAAATGGCCGCCATGTCAGACCCTGGTAGACACACAAAACCTATTTTAGCCTATATCTCTAGATCTGAGACACATAGAAAGCTAAACAAAGTGTCTTTACCCATGCTTGGGGGATCAAGAAACATGATAATAGCATTATCAGCAGCTAACAACTACTTCTTGACTCTTAATTTGCATAAATTTGCATATAATTAACCCTTTTTAAAGTCAAAATGGCTGCCATGTTGCATGTTTAAAACTATTTCTCATCTGATACTTATAGAAAGTTGATTTTAGTGCCCTTATCCATGTTTAGGGGGTCAAGGAACATAATTATAGCATTATCAGCAGCTTAGAACTACTCCTTGACTCTTAATTTGCATAAATATGCATATAATTAACCCCTTTTAAATTCTAAATGGCTGCCATGTTGCATGTTTAAAACTATTTCTCATCCGATACTTATAGAAAGTTGATTTTAGTGCCCTTATCCATGTTTAAGGGGTCAAGGAACATGATTATAGCATTATCAGCAGCTTACAACTACTCCTTGACTCTTAATTTGCATAAATTTGCATATAATTAACCCTTTTTAAAGTAAAAATGGCTGCCATGTTGCATGTTTAAAACTATTTCTCATCCGATACTTATAGAAAGTTGATTATAGTGCCCTTATCCATGTTGAGGAGGTCAAGGAACATGATTATAGCATTATCAGCAGCTTACAACTACTCCTTGACTCTTAATTTGCATAAATTTGCATATAATTAACCCTTTTTAAAGTCAAAATGGCTGCCATGTTGCATGTTTATAACTATTTCTCATCAAATACTTATAGAAAGTTGATTATAGTGCCCTTATCCATGTTGAGGAGGTCAAGGAACATGATTATAGCATTATTAGCAGCTTACAACTACTCCTTGACTCTTAATTTGCATAAATTTGCATGTAATTAATCCTTTTTAAATTTTAAATGGCTACCATTTTTTCATGTTTAAAACTATTTCTCATCTGATACTTATAGAAAGTTGATTTTAGTGCCCTTATCCATGTTTAAGGGGTCAAGGAACATGATTATAGCATTATCAGCAGCTTATAGCTACACCTTGACTCTTAATTTGCATAAATTTGCATATAATTAACCTCTTTTAAATTCTAAATGGCTACCATTTTTTCATGTTTAAAACTATTTCTCATCTGATACTTATAGAAAGTTGATTTTAGTGCCCTTATCCATGTTTAGGGGGTCAAGGAACATAATTATAGCATTATCAGCAGCTTAGAACTACTCCTTGACTCTTAATTTGCATAAATTTGCATATAATTAACCCCTTTTAAATTCCCCCAAAACATTGGTAAAGACACTACGTTTAGCTTTCTATGTGTATCAGATCTAGAGATATAGGCTAAAATAGGTTTTGTGTGTCTACCAGGGTCTGACATGGCGGCCATTTTTAATTTATGCAAATTAGGCACTGATCCACCACTTCAATTTTTGTCAACTTTGAGTATGTTGTTTTTATGGCTATTCCAGATTATTATGCAAGTGGAATCGTTTCTGTTGCAATTAGTTCTAGGTTGACCCCTTTTTCTTCATATCTTGACTGATGGAAGCAGCCATATGTGTGCATGTGTGTGTGGGTGGGTGTGTATACGTTATGTATATTCGTTTTGTAAGCAGGAAATAGAAACATACAAACATTTATTTTTATCTTGTGGGAGCGTTCAAAGGTTATGGCAGGCTTTAATACAACTTTTTGAGTTAGATGAAATTAAAGATTTAGAATGGCGAGATATATTTGTTGGGTTGGTAGGTAGTTCATATAGAATAAAAATGTGTAATACTATCATTTTCATGGTGAAGTATGTTACATTTATGTCAAGATTGGGGGGGGGGGGGCGAGTACTAACTTTAGAAAAGATGAAAAAAAGCATTTTTAAGTATAGGGATGAGGAAAAGAAAATAGCAATTAAAATTGGAAAGCTAGGATCACATTTCTTAAAGTGGGAGCAGCTTAAGATTAATTAAGATTTGCTTTCTTCTCCACCGTGAGCCTGTTTAAAGCGTAACTCGATTTTGCGGCCTGGATAACTTATTTAGTGGCCTGGATAACTTATTTAGTATATTTTTCTTGAGTTGAGAATGTTGGCAGACATCCACTGAGTAAGTACTGTGTGTGTGTGTGGGGGGGGGGGGGGTGGGTGGGTGGGTGGGTGAGTATGTGTGTGAGTGGGTGAGTATGTTTGTGTGATAGAGGGTGAGTATGTCTGTGTGATGGAGGGGGCAGGGAAGGGGCAGGATTGTTTCAGTAAAATTACCTCCAGATTTGTTTTTTTTTTGTAATATATAAGTAAATAAAATTTACAATTGACATATTATGTTTAAGTACTTATACGTTTACTTTGTTGCTAAGTTATATTATACTGCAAATAAGTTTGTGTTTAATTATGTTTATGTAAAAGCATCAATATTGAACACGTTTATTTTATTCAATTGTATGTCATGGTTTGTATTACACATCTGGAGAAATAAAACAAAATTGTTAAAAAAAAGAAAAAAGTATAAGAAATATTTAATTATTTAATGAAAGGTTTATTTTTACTGATATGTATTACAGTAGTGCTTTTTTAGTATAGACATTTGATTGTATTCATAACGCACCTACTTTAATACAGTGAGATAAATGCGAAATAATGGCCATTTTGGACGCCATTTTGGATTTCGGAAAGGTCTCAAGTGGTTTTACTGCCACTCGTGTGTTTCAAAATGTATTGATAAGTATTTGGTTGAGTTGCTTATGCTGAAAAACATATATTTCGACATTTAAATTTGGTATTTGGGTTATCTAGTTGCAAAGTTATAAGAAAATCAGGAAATGGCGGCCATTTTGGACGCCATCTTGGATTACGGAAAACGCTCAAGGAGGATATACGAGGACTTTTAGTATGTTATTCTAGACATATTTCTGGAGCTCTCCTGAAAAAATCAGCTTGTTACCAAAAATTTCCAGTTTTAAGCCTATTTTGACCTAATGCTCTTGGCCTATTAGAGTATCAACTTTAAGAAAAGACTTTACTCCGTTTCGTTGACAATCGGCCGTAGACGAAAGACTCCATGCATGGCTGATTGTCAACGAAATGGAGTTAAGTCTTTTGACAATTCTTTTTTTTTGCTACGGCAGGCAGCCAGTGAAAACGAATTCGTTTGATAAAATTATGGAAATGAAAGCACTACTTTGAACATACAGAACTTTGTTATTCCTGGCTCATTTGTCGTGATTGAGGTGTCATATGAAAGGACAGAAACCCAACGTTCTAGAAATGTGATTTTCCCTTTGAAATTCAGATATCGTCCGCCAAATGACTTTTTGGTTTCCTCTCTTCAAATTTATTTAAATCACTCATGCGTGAAATATGGTGAGTTGCATCAAATGAATGAGGAGGATCTAAGCTTTCCAAATATGTGTCATTTATTGATTATAAATGTGACTAAGTTATGATAAAACATCGACAATTCTCATATTATTATGTAGAAGTGTCGTGGTCGAGTGGATATGTCAGCGGACTGTGGATCACAGGGTCCGCGGTTCAAGTCCCACCGCGGCACCAATGTCCTTTCGCAAGACATTTATCTACATTTGCCACTCTCCACCCAGGTGTTAAATGGGTACCCGGTAGGATGCGAAAGCTAATGTGGTTTGATTAGCAAGTGTGCGCTTGAAAAATGGCGACTGCCTGGAATACTAACCAGGGAGTGGAGAATGTGCATACCTTGTGTGCAGGCAAGCATGAATCCGATGACCGGGGTAAAAATATATATCTGTAAAGCGCACTGAGAGGGCCTGCGGTCCTGAAATGAGCTATATAAGGACGAACTATTATTATTATTATACACCATATTATTTGGTTGATGACTTTACTCTACTTGAACATTATCAACAAGCCGCTCACAATTATGAATGTTATGATTTCTTGAGTTTTTAAAGAGAATAAAATTGGTCGTCTTTAGGTTCAATGATAATATGTTGCTTTTGAACCATTTTGATAACTTAGGTAGTTCAGTGTTAATTGTTGTGATCAGCGAATTTAAATTAGAATGTGAATAGAATACATTCGTATCATCGGCAAACAATATATACTGTAGAATTGGTGAAACATTAGAAATATTATTGACATAAATCAAAAGTGGCCTAGGTATGGAGCCCTGCGGAACTCCACATTTGATAGACGATACGTTAGAAGTAACTGAATTGAATAAAGTATATTGTTTTCTTGATGATAAGTAATTTTCGGACCAGTCAAGTGCTTTACCTCGTACACCGTAATGCTTTAATTTATATAATAATATAGTATGATAATAGTATCAAATGCCTTGCTAAGATTCATGAAAATGCCTATGACATGTTTACGATCAGCCAAGGCATTTGATACTCTATCAAATAGTTGGAGTAGTGCTAAATCAGTTAAATGAAACTTCCTGAAACCAAACTGATGTGTGTTCAGCGTGTAATTTAGATTTAAAATTGTTATAATGCATTGTGAACAATTCTTTCTAAGATTATAGAAAAGCTTGGAAATATGGATATTGGTCAATAGTTGGACATAGAAGAGGGGTCATCTTTTTATAGATTGGCATGACTGTAGCCGCCTTAAAAAGGGCTGGAAAAACACCAAAAGACAGCGAAAGATTGAAAATGTGAACCAGAGGTGATAAGATACTGCCTATAATTCTTTTTGAGCAGATGGGTGCTAACTTCACCATGGCTAAAAGAATGGCTTGATTTTAATGAACATACAATATTTATATTTCAATAAAGTCTGTCGGGTATAAAAGGAGCGAAGGGTAAAATGATTCTGGGAGAAATTTCTTAAAGTCATGATTATGACTATCGATCCTAAATATTCATTAAACAAATTGCCTATTTCATCTGGCCCTTTTACTTTGTGACCATTTATATTAAAGGTTTGTTGAGCAAGTGTACGACTGTACTCAGGGGCGTGAATCCCGGGGGGGGGGGGGGATGGGGATGCATCCCCCCTCGCTTGAGGGAGGGGGGATGGCCTGTACAAATATCCCCCCTGAGATAACAAAAAAAGAGAGAAACAAAATGAAGAAGAAGAAGAATAAAAAAATGGGATTGTTTCAATTTCAGCATAATGCATGAGAAATGAGTTATTTTTGTATGCATATATAGTATAACTGTATAGCCTACACGTATACAATATGTCACGATCATTAACAGTAGTTGCGCGACTAGCACGAACAAGCACTTCATACACTTTAGAATAATCTTTCGTTATTTTGCAAGGTATTATTATAGCCCAGGCGTAAAGTGCGCCAGCGCGCGAGCGCTTAAAAAAGTTCAATCATGTACAGTACATGCCCGGCTCCCCCAACTTAGTGCTATTTAGGGTACGCGTATGCTCTTTCCCTCCCTTTGAAAGCACCCCCCTATCTCAGGACTGCCAACATTTCTGAATCCCCCTTTCGCCGGCTTTTCGCAGGCTTTTCCTGCCTTGGAGACCCTCCCCCCTCCCTCCCCCCTAAAAATAAATAAATAAAAAAAATCCGGAACACTGCTAAATGTACTACCCCCCCCCCCCAATTTCAGGTGAGCTCTAGTCGATTGAGGGGGACTGGGGGCCAATGTTTTTACTTTTCAAAATGAAATAATCCTGAATGAGCTTTCAAAGCTAGCAGGAATTTCAGGAATTTGATCCCGGGATTTGATCAATTTTTCTATGATATTCAAAATATGTTATAACCCATTTTTTACATTTCTCAGGAGTCCAAAGAAAGAGAGAAAGAACTGACCCCCTTTTTAAAGAAATCTCCGGGTAAAAAGTCAAATACACCCCCTTTTTTTTACAACTCTCGGGCCGGATTTTGTCGCGCGAAAAAGTACCCCTTTCCTGGAGATTTTAGGAACGCGTATGCGGTCCCTCCGACCCCGGAGTGTGTGTGTGTTGGGGGGGGGGGGGGGGGGGGGGGATGAAGACTGAAGTTCCAGACCTAGCGTGTTCAAGACTTACAGTGGCCGTTTGTCTCTTCAGCTATTTCAAGGTAAGCCTGTACACATTCTTATTATTATTTTTTTTTATTTGAGAAAGGATTTGGCTGAGAAAATTAAGGGAGGGGACTGAATTCAGACAATGATTAACAGTCGAGAACGGTACAGCAAATCGTCTTCTTTTTATAATAATTTACTGAAACGCCAAAGCTTTCGCGCTTCACGCGGGAGGAGGGGGGGGGGGGGTGGGGGAATTCATTCAGACAAGGGTTAACAGTCGAGAACGGTACAATAACTCGTCTTCTCTTTCTTATAATTTAAGGAAACGTCTAAGCTTAGCCTATCACCCACACCCCCATAATGAGCGCGCTTCTCGCGCTCTTTGAGTGATCCGCCTGCTCACTACCGCCCTTCCCTAAAAATGAGATCCTAGCTCCGCGCCTGCATTAAAATATATAGCTATGATGCTGACTAAGTTGACGAAATAATTCGTATATTTATGTCGTCGAGGAAAATGACCATTTGCGCATACGCATGTACTATAGATTAGGACTATAGATAGTCCGTAGGAAAAACAATTTAGCCTTCGGCCACGGGTAAATAGGGTTAAATTTGTAAATATTGGGACATTTAATTTTGTCGGTAATTGGGGTTTAGTTTTGTCGGTAATCGTTGGCCTCTACACCCCCTCCCCCTCCACTAAAAAAGGTCTAGCGACGCCCCTGACCATCATACATCATTTTCTAAGTGATGGACTCAAACTAAAGAGTTCGCATCTTCCTGACGAAATACTCAAACTTTATGCTACTACTTGAAAGTGTGTCGTTTTATTTCGCAGTTCATTATAATAAAACACTACAGTTTGCAGCTGTCAGTATTTCGAAATATGTCCAATTCTTTTACTTTATGGTTGTCAAATTTGGCATGTGCGTGCATGTATGTATGCATGTATACATTTATGTACATGTGTTTGGGTATGTGCGTGTGTTTGTTGTTTGTTCGTTTGTGTGTTTGCGCGTGTGTGTGTGTGTGTTGTGTGTGTTTGTGCGTGCGCGATCGCGCGCGCTTGCGTAAATTAGTGTGGGCGTGTGCTCGTGCTAGTATGTGATGGCTATCGCCGATCATCCCCCCCACTCCTCGGTACGGATTTACGCCCCTGATATTAAGCAGTTCATTTATGACATTCCATGTAGATGAGGGTGTTTCAGGGTGGTTTAAACTATTAAACTTTATACAGTTTGTTTCTTTTCCTTATGGATGTGAGAATTCCCTTTGTTACCCATAGGATTAATTGGTTGTTTATATTTAACTCAACTACTAAGCATTGTATCAAAGTACGGTTCAAATTTAGTAAAAATAGGCAATATGCATCATCTGCGTTATTGCACGATAAAACATCTTCCCAATTTTCGGATTCTAAGTTTTCGACTTTTCGAGATATATTCCCCTCTGTAAATATTCGGACTTCATTTTTTTTTTCGCTTTTGGAGGTTTAAAGGTAAAGATCAGTATCGGAAACGCCCCAATTTCAAAAAATGAAATGGAAGCTCTCATTACCAATCATGTGAAAGAATATGTTTAGACTAATACATGATGATACAAAATTTGCCGGGAAACCGCCTACTAATTTATATATTTGGTAAATTTGTTTCTCTCATGGTCTGTGAGAGATATAGGGTAGTCCCATATACATCTTTCTGTGTATAGTGCTTGTAACTTTACGAAGAATGGGCCAAATTTCTTATCATTTTGATGATTCCAGAACCTTGCAGATGCTAGATGCTAGATGATCAACCTTTTCTGATCGATTCGACAACGTTTCTTTCACAATGCAATCGCATGACCATAACTGGTCTTTACCTTTAAGTATTTGTTCAAGTATAAGGAACAGTGGTAGATGATCTGAGATCTCAGATCATATTAAACCAGACGTAAGGAATTCGATATCTATATTAATAAATACATTGTCTATTAAGGATGATGAGCGGGTATATATCCTTGTAGGTTTATCAATTGCTGTAAAAAATGTTATTATTATAGTTAGGAGGTCGGTAAATTATACATACAACAATGTTTTTTCTTTGTCCTTTTTTCATTTATTTGTATTTTTAAGCGCTATGGTACTTATTGTTTTTAGCGCTCCTAAATATTTGATATTATTATCATCATTATTTTTTTTTTTTTTGTAAAATAACCATTTCAGGTCTTCTTTATTCTTTTCTTCATAATAATATAAGCATATTCACATTTTTAGCATTCGTCTCCATTTCTGAAGGGATATACATGGTTTTCTAATATTTTCTTCTATTTGTAAACGATAACTTAATAGGTAAGCAAAAATATGAAGAAGTCTCTTTATAGTTGTTTTCTTTTTAAATTCTTTTCCAACAAAACTTTTGTAAACAGTAAAAAGTGCATAATTCAAAATAATATCAACATCGTTTTCCTTCGTTGAATTAAAATCAATACCAAACAATAGATGACATGGTTTGAAATTAAAATTACACATGAAATATTTCTTTATAGTCCTTTCAACTTCATTCCAAAACATACTTACTTCGTTACAAAAAAAAAACATGTGCATACAATCACCTGTCTGATTACAGTAATAACATTTATCATTGGCATTAACTTTCCATTTAAACAAGTTATATGGTATTGCTAAAATATTATACATGAATTTGAAATTGAAATTAATTAGTAAGCTGTCTTTTATATTTTTTAACTTAAATAACCAAATATCCGACCATACAGGTATATATTCAACTTCCAAAGTATTACGCCAAAATTCCTCCGCTCTAGATTTTTCGATTTTTGTTTTAATTAACTCTTGATATATTCTTTTAACTGTCAACTGTCTAACTGAAATCATATCCTCAATCAATTTTATATCATTATATACAAACGCTGTGGGTCTAAATTTCATATACTCTCTATGTTCTACATTCATATCTGCAAGTACTAACATATTCCCGAGTGATTGAATCGCTCTTCTAATACGTGCATATTGGCTATACCACCTTCCATCCTTAAATAATATTTTCGCACTTAACTCAATAACTGGTAGAAAACCTTTACCATCCATTAAATCCCCAACAAACAAAATGTCAGAATTTATCCAATTCCTATAAAAAAGCATTTTCCTTTTATACGTTACATTTGTCATCATTATGATTAAAGTAATCCAGCACTATTAAAAGGTGAACATCTAGCCTAACTTTATATAATAATTTTTGTAAAATATTAAGGGCAACCCCACTTCCTCTGTTTGTCTGTCTGTCACGGTTGACAAAGGAATAATTATGAATTTCAAATAAGTTAGGAGAGTTATCAGTCAACCAGATTTCAGTAATTCCAATTACAGAGAATGGAAATGTTATCCTAATTGTTAAACAAACTTCTCGCATTCGAGTAAAATAGACCTAAATTTAGCGTTGTAAATAGAGAAAATAAAATTATTTATTTATTAGGTGATTACAATATCAATTTATTGAATGTAGGTAAAGTGCAATATGTTGATAATTTCATCAATTTACTATTGTCGCATCATATGCATCCGTTGATAGACCATCCTACCAGAATCACTGACGACACAATTTCTTTGATTGATAATGTAATTACTAATAATGTAGACAATGTTGAATCAGGAATATTTATAACAGACATCAGCGATCATTTACCTGTATATTGTATTAGCTGGAGTGATATTCAATCTCAGCAAAATTTGAATAAGCCATTAAGAATAATCAATGATAAAAGTATAAATTGTGTTTTAAGATCCCTTCAGATGGTCCAATGGTCTTGCCATAACAACAATCGAAATGTAAATTATGTGCAAATTTTAGAGAGGTTTTTAAATGTATATAATTTGTGTTTTCCTTTAGAATGTTTGTAAAAAAAAAAAACATGGATCAATCCTGATATTCGTAGGCTGTCAAAGAAAAAATGTCGTTCATATCGACTTTATCTGAGAAACCCAACACCGTATCGAAAAGAAGTGTACAGAAAATGTCGGAATAAAGTCAATAATATGATTAAACAAGATAAAAAACACTATTTTATGGAAAATTTAGCAACAGCCAAAGGGAATATGAAAAAGACTTGGAACATAGTTAATTGTGCAATGGGTCTTGTAAATAAAAAGTGCAATATTGATTTTTTGATATCTAATGATCAGGTATTACATGATACCTCCAAAATTTGTAATGTATTTAATTAATATTTTATTAATATTGTATCTGAATTGAAATATCCTGTTTATCTGGGCAATAATTTAAATTTGAATTTTTATCGTTATTTGGATAGGAATCCTAGTACGTCGTTATTTTAAACCAGTTATATGTACCGAGATCATTGATATTGTGTCTAATATAAAGAATGATTAAAGTCCTGGGTACGATGATATAAGTATCAAGGTTATAAAGAAATCTATACATATTTTATGTCAATCCATCTGTGCAATATTCAATCAATGCTTATATCTACGTTTATTTCCTGATGAATTAAAGATTGCTCGTGTGGTTCCTGTATATAAAAATGGTTCAAGTGAAAATGTTGCAAATTACAGACCCATATCAGTCTTTCCAATTTTCTCTAAAATTTTAGAAAAATGTATGTACAATAGATTATTTGATTTTATAAGGAAGTGCAATATATTATCTTTGAACCAATATGGTTTCCGTCCTGGACATTCGACGTCATCGGCTCTTATTAATTTTGTTCACACTGTTGTTAATGCTCTTGATAACAAGAAATATATGATCGCAATGTTTTTAGACTTGAAGAAGGCTTTTGATACAGACGATCACGCTATTTTACTTGAATTACATGGCATAAGTGGTATTGTACTTAAATTATTTGAAAGTTATTTATCAAATAGAAATCAATATTTTGAAATTTCTAAATGCAAATCACAGCAAGGGGTAACACATGTGGGGTACCACTATTGTTTTTTTGTTTATAAATGACCTTAGTAAAGTATCTAAATTATTACATTGTATTATGTTTGCTGACGACACCAGTCTGTTTTTATCCCATCCTAACTATCAGGATTTACATAATCTATTCAATTCTGAACTTGAATTAATATCTGAGTGGTTTTACGCAAATAAAATGATAATCAATGTAGCAAAAAACATTTATATTATTTTTAGTAATTATTGATACCAGATTATCTTTCAATTAAAGTGTGCAATACAGATAAATCATAAACTTACATGAAAAAATCACATTGATAATCTGTGCAATAAGCTGGCAAAAATACAGAAATAATGTATTGTTTAAGACCATTTCCAAAGGAGATTTTAAAAATGATTCATTATGCAATTGTATACTCGTCCCTTAATTATGGTATTCTTGCCTGGGGTAGTGCAAGTAATATTCACATTGATAGATGGTTTATTTTACAAAAACATGCAATACGAATTATGTCCCATGCACCTTACCTTGCCCATACCAACCCTTTATTTATTGAATCAGGTGTATTGAAATTTTATGATATGTATATATTTCAGGTACTTATATTTATGTACTTATGTAACAATCATCTCTTGCCAGACTATATAAAAACATTCTTTCAGTTCAATAATGAATATTATGGATACAATATAAGAAATGCTCATGATTTTCATTTACCCAAACCGAGGCTCTCATCTTTTAAAAACTCAATATTTTTTCAAGGACCCCAAATCTGGAACTCTCTTTCTTCAGATATTAAACAAGCAGTTTCGTTAAATGTTTTTAAGTCAAAATTTAGGCACTTTATTTTAGACAGGTATTCTCCATCTTTGTTTGTTTAA
Organism: Strongylocentrotus droebachiensis; assembly: GCA_035222895.1. Classification (NCBI taxonomy): domain Eukaryota; kingdom Metazoa; phylum Echinodermata; class Echinoidea; order Camarodonta; family Strongylocentrotidae; genus Strongylocentrotus; species Strongylocentrotus droebachiensis. Next base: position 69,467 of record JAVYIG010004588.1, on the reverse strand, counting down.
ATGTATGGACATACCCCCCCCCTTTATGTTGTAGTAAGTGATTTGTTATTTTTTGTAGCGTATTTAATGTATTATGTTACAGGGTCAGCTTATCACAAGGCTTGTTCCTTCTCTTGCTGTCCCTCTCATACTTACTTTGTTATTAATTTTTCTTGTGAATTTTACCCTTTGTATCATGTTGACTTATGAATGTTCGCATGTGTTTTCTGGATTTTTATGAGCAAATAAATTAAAATTGAATTGAAATTGTAAGTGTAGAATTAAATTCTTCTGGTAAGTAATATTGACAATCGACAGATTGCTGTTCGTTAACAATTAAATGGAGATGCCCTTCTCCTGAACAGTTTAGGAGCCACAAAATCTTGGACCCCTTCCAACTCCTGAACTTACCAAGCTGTCAGAGATCTTGCTGTCTAAACCGCACACTACTTTGAGAAGTCATCCAGAAAGCAAGACACATCTGGAATGCTGGAATTGTAAAGATATACACTGTTATGGACATATCCGTTTTCATGGAGCTCCCTTCGAGATAGAGCAAGGGATGAACAAATCCCAAACCAACAAAGTCAGGTTTGATTAAACTCTAGTTTAACCATCAAAGACTGGAGTTTAATCTAAAACTGGCAATTATGTTTAGTTGACAGGAAAACAGCACCATTATCTGCCCGGAGTGAAACATTATGCTCGTACTCTTTTGAGACTCAAAAGTTACATATAGACTAAAAGGATCCAAATTAACTTATAAACATCTGATAATAGGATAATGAGCGCCAGGAGTGCCACGTACCTACTCCCCACATATCCCGGGCCACATATACGTAACTTTCCTCAATAGGATATTTAAATGCCTTCACAACCTAATGACAACTACCATTACAGGGCAAGAAACTCTTGTACATTGTACAACAAATTATCAAATTGTGGGAACGCCATGGTATTCATTCTACATCATTTCTACATATCTACATTATGCATCCATTTTACCTGGCATTTAGTCTAAAGTCGCCTCTTTCAACCTAGGCATTTAATGGGTATCTGACAGGATTTTATTCCTTGAAATATACTACGCTCTTAAAACAGCTGCTAGAACAAGAGCTATCCACAGAGTAGTAATTTTAAAGCAATTTTAAACCCGTGCCATATTTATCCAGCTTTAGTGACTACAAGAGTTATGTGTCGCTTTAATGTCAGGTATATACAAAACTGAAGTATGCAGAGTTTGAATATTCAACAGCGCCAGCATGCTTAGTTTTCGTTTGCTAGTTATTTCTGGAAACTCTTATAACCTTTGTTTTACACTCCAAACGCATTGACGTCGGTAACAATTATAAAGGACACTCTAATCGCTATGGACATACGTTTGTATTTAGTGTGGATAATTTGTTCCGTTCATTTAAAATGTAAGTAAATTCTTTCTAATCATAACTTTATTAATGAGGTTCCTTTGAGAGAGATCACGTATGCATTAAAACGTAAATGTAATATCTTATCGTATTATATGCATATATTGTATCTAAATGTGTTTCCTAAACTACTTTTAATCTTGTCTTTGTTTTTAAAGTTTTTTAACAGATGTTTCTGCATTTATTGATAAATAAAATACAAACATTCCAATAACAATAATAGTTTATAATATATTTGATTTTACATAAGAGTGACAATTGAAACACACACACAAATAACGCATATATATATATATATATATATACATATATATATATCAAAGAATCATGATAAATGCAGAGGCCAACTATCATTTATAAAAGATGATTAAAGGCAAAGATCATTCAGGGTTCTCCCGATATATCAAATCAAAATCAAATCATATAATAATAATAATAATAATAATAATAATAGTTCGTCCTTTATTTATAGCGCATTTCAGGACCGCAAGCCCTCTCAATGCGCTTTATATATTAAGTCTTTAAAACTGGATCATTCTTATATAACCCACTTTGTTCATATTTTTATTGATTTTGAATCCAGATTGCCTGACGGATTCCTACGTGGAGAGGATGGTTTTCGTTGGAGCAAATTTGGAGATGAGATGCGATGGAACCTCAAATTCAGAGCCTATTTTCATTAAGTGGAACATAATTAGCGGTGTTAATGACACACCTATCTGTGCATGTCCTTTGGAGACCAATTGCAGCTGTCAGGATTCTGATGGCAATATTCTGGATGTCCAAAACAGCTATAATAACAGTTTGTTCACTTTGGAAAACGTGTCCCTGGAGGATGCAAGAGTATATCAATGTGAAATACGCACACTTGAAGTACCGACAATTTGCATATTTAATGTAACAATTAAACGTGCGTATATTATGCATTGAAACAAATCCAAAGTCATGATCTGTTTTTTTGTTTGTTTTACGATGTACCTGGTTAACCCTTTATTTGCCATGCATTCTCATTGGCATAAAACAATAGGATAGCATAAACAATAGGATGCAGTAAGTAGATGTAATAAAATTATTCAGATAATCATGAATTCACCAACTAAGGCCCGTTTCTGATCCTTATCAATGAGACCTCTTGCTACTGTCAGATCACAGCTATGCAGTAGCATTACCCAGGAAATTGCAACAAAGGAGGAAAATTGGGTTTGGAACCGTTTTTTTCCAGGAAGATAATCTGGAAAATAATGAGTCAGAAAATTAACGATGCACCTACATGAAAATGAACATGAAAGTGACATGTTGTAACATTAGTGGACGGGGGTTCCCACTGTATCCCCACCTCCTGGTGAGAATGATGTTATAATTGAGTAATTCATTTTGGGCTGATGACACGATTCCTACTCTTAAAGTAGAAGGAGAATGTAGAGAAGCTTACCTGCCTTCATCTCTGGAATATATATGTTTACCCTTTACAAAATGTCTGCAAGCAGTTGGGATAGGTTGATTATTTTGTAAATAAGGATTGGTGCATACTATGACATTTTGGAATCATAGAAAATCAAAGTAAAGCTACCTAGTCTCGCTTGCATTGAAGACATAATTGGGTATATTGGATTGGAGACATATGTTAGGTCGATCTACTTCTCGTCATATTTCATCGAATAGGGAATTTCAAAAGCAATCCTCCTTTCAGGAGACATTTCTATCGTTATATTTCTTTTCGAATACATATAATGAAATAGGGCACAATTTGTTTCATCTTTACCACAACTCGACAATTCTTTGTAAAGTTGAGCAGCACTAGTGGATATACGTTAAATGAAAAAAATAAAATATTGGATTAATACTTTTAGAATATTTATGTCGCCAAATCGAACTAGTAAATTAGATGATTACAGAGAAGCACGACTATTCTGTTTGCAAATAATTCATCTTATAGATACAGTTAAAATAACACAACAAAATTGCATGCTCTTTTTGTCTCCATTAGTTGTTTCAGTCAATGAAATATATATTTCTAATCTTTGAAATATATATTTCAGTACATTCTTACTCCTTGAAGAAAACAGTTAATAATGGCATTGGCTACCATCATCACATGTACGCTTTGCAAATTAGGCCAATGTGTTTTTGAATGCAAGGAAGGATGGGTTACATCTTTTAAATGATTATGATTTTCTCCCGCCACAGAGCCACCAGTGGGTTTAACCCTTATAAAACAGAACGAAGGAACAGCAATCAACTCCAGCTTTCTCAAGGTCAGAGCTGATGTCAATACGACGATAAGATGCCTTGCCAATACATCAGTGTATCTCCAGTGGTATCCCAATTGTTCTGATCTTTCTTACCACGCATGCTATGAGGGTGATCGACAGAACGGTAGCCGTGTACTTTCATTTACTCCAAAAGCGAGTCAAAATGGAACCATTCTAACATGCCGAATAGAGAACAAAGATGAACCATCGGGAAATATTAATACCTCGATCACATTAAAAGTAGAAGGTATGTATTATGATAAATGATAAAAAATTAAACTGTCCCTCCGCATTTATGTTATAAAATCATTGCGTGGGAGAACTCGTCTGTTGCCTCATTAGGCACAATAGTCAAATTAAAAAAGCGTGCACTTATACTTATTATCCATGCCTCATTTTTTGCCTAAACATCACCTATATCTAGTTCCCTCAATCTTTTAATTTTGTTTAATGATCTATATAATACAAAGTAGGCATTTTAATGAACCTATGTCAAAAATATGTTCTCCCTGAAACACTCTTAAACACCGGAAGTTGACGATATTCAGAGGTCGAAGCCTTAACACCAGCTGATTTCCATTTTTTTAGGCTGGTGTTAGTGTTTATAAACACTAACACCAGCCTTAAACACCCAACTTGAAATCACTCATTGACGTTTATCTTTTAATTGTGTATCTTCTTTTGGTCAGCTACTTATAAAGGTCACTTCCTTTCTAGCGACTACTGACCAAGCAACTGTTTTATTGTTATACACATGTATATACATGTATTTATTCTTTTTATGTGACAATGTATACTCAAATGCATGTATGTTATTTGTTAGTGATAAGTTGAAATAAAATTGAATTCGAAGGAATATTTTTTTCGCAGTTTGTGTTCAGCATTTTGAAATCGTCAGAAACGACTCCTTTGAATCTACCGTCGGTGGTGAGAGTGCATTGAGCTGTCAAACCAATACCAGTAACTTCAATCTGACATCGTCGTCACTCTTCGTCATCACATCTTACCTGTATGGGAGAGGAAATGAAAATACGAGTGCTTCGTGGGAAAATGCCGGAGCATTACATTTGGCTAGCTACAAGCTTGATTCAAACGTAAACTCTCTTTCCTGCTGTGTGTCTAAGACCTCTCTATGCCCAAGGGTATGTTCAGAAGAATACGTCAACTTGCTTCATGGTAAGAAATAAAACACGAATTTGCTACTGTTCTTCACCACTTGTACCGATTGCCTAAAAATCCTTGAATGAAAAGAAATTTCAATTGTTACATGATAGAAACCAAATAATTTGTGTTGGAAAATACAGTCCTAGTGATGTGGGATATAAATAACATCTTTTAATTGAATACTTAATTTCAGTATATCGAAATATATGGAAGAAAAAAAATTCGATCAAATACTGAAAATGGAATGAAACACATATCTTTCTATCTTTTATCGCGTTCAATATTTCTAGCATCTACAGACCATCCTGAAATTATAACCGATGTTAATACTGACGGATTTACAGGTAAGATGGAATAAAAAATGATTTATTTTCTGTCGGGTAATTTGACAAAATTTCACGAGAAAGAATGATTTATTCGTCATGAAGTGTCCTTTTAGGTCTTTTGACTATGCTATTCTGATAATTTTAATGCCCCTTTTCAGTTGGGGTGTGACCTATCCATGATTCCTAATTCTAAGTTGGCTTCCCCAGATCATTGAAAACTAGTTAACTTTATGTTAGTTCCAGATGTATATGCACATTTATTATCTATTACTGGACATGTATGTTGTCCTGCTAGAAATGTAGAAATGTAGAAATAATTTAAATGAGATAAAATGAAAATAAAATATGTATTGCATATGTACGTATGCATTAATGATTTGTGTTTGAATTTCGAGGCATGAGATTATCTCAGTACTAGAACATTTTAGCAATATGATTTATATGTATAAGAGGAAGTTAAATTAGATGTTAATGTTTACATATTGCACCCTTTTCATCACTAACGCTCTTTAAATAAGTTTACATTTCCCGGTACGCCCTAACGATGATGTATTTGGGAAACTCGTCGTAAAAGTTAATATTTAGATGATAACAGAATGGGTGTCTGTTACAACGATATTAGCATGGACTGCATTTAACATTAGACACAAGCATTCATGTATCCAATCTATTTAGGGTGATACTTTTCTTCATAACAAAATCTTCCTTAGCTCTTTAAGTATTTTCTTTTCACTGCAGAACCGGTGACATTTGTCATGTACGCTGTAGGAGCCACAGTATTCCTCATCATGATTGTCATTGTTTTCATATTCGTCTTTCGGAGATGCAGACAAAAGAACAATGGTTATAATTTTTTCATTATAAAAAACCTTGACTTAAAAGGTAATACAAAGTTTTGGGAAATTTTGAAATTGGGTGGGTAGTGATTCTTTAAAATGTTGATATATTTGGATACCCGTGTGGATGTATTATAAGTACTAGAAAATTTAGCCCCTAAGACACTTCTGCTTTCGAGAAAAATATATATAAATAGAATATATAAATTTACCGGTGCTCCCGGTAAATTTTGATAAATTTCAAATAGCGCCTACGGCTGTACAATGGAAGCTGCGACCATGAAAATCTCAGAATATGTAGATGTGATACATTATTTCCAAACGGGAATATCTAATCGGTCGATTTTAGTCAATAAACATTGTTTTATAGCTTAATTAATATATTGACCTTGAGAGGGAGCTATACAACATAAAGAGTGTATTATTTACAATTTCATAACTTTAGACTCGATTTCAACCGCGACAATGATCACTGAATATTGTAGGATCGCATATGCTTCCAATATGTTCATTTGAACCAAATACATGACCCTATACCAAAACTTTGTATTACCTTTAAACATGATTGTCAGAATTCTGTGACAGGGTGAAAATATGGGCTAACCAAAACACCATCAAAGGAATGATATATGGTTGCCGGAATATAAGAGATTCAAACAAACAAATTAATTTGGTATATTAAATTGATTTTTTTTTTAAAGTGAAGAATTCTAAGATTACAGACATTGATAATGTTGGGTGATTACACAGGGAGAAACATGAATTAAAATCAATGTAACCATGACAAATGTAGTGGGTTTTTCAATTCTTCAAGATGCCCAAATGTTAGGTTGTGAGGGATGACTGTTCTTTGCTTAGATAAAAGTGGCTCAAAGTTGCCATTTATGTTCACATTTTGAACAAATAAGCGAGCTGTCAATAGAGGAGGGACTGACTTAAAGGACTGAATGGGAAGAGGTAGAGAATATGAGTATCTGGTTTAAACAGTTTTTTTTTTAAAACTCAGAATAAGTAGCTTATTTGTGACAATATAAAATTATCTAATGTGTTAAAGTTATATGTTCATATATAATAACCTCTCTTATAATAACAGCTAATGTGGTTGTATCTAGATTGGTAAAAAAAATCAATGGTATGTCAAACCTGTCTTAGTAGCCATCTCTCTATAAGGACCACATGTCTATATTTGCCATGTATTTGAGTTATGTGTGGGTGTATGACACTAACAGTTCCTGAAGAACTGGACAACGTTCCAGGTATACACCCAACAGGGCATGACCGAGGAGCTCTTCCCCCTATCCCAACCATCACAACTGACTCATCTGTTCACCATTCACACGTTCCATCCCACATTGCTCAAACCAATCGCCGAATGGCTCAGGGAAGCCAGGACCGGATTCCGCTTCAGTCACTTGTGTCTCCTGTGGATGATACCCTCGATAGAGATCAGAACAGGACCATGGGAGCCAGGTCACATGCTGGTGTAAGGGTCAAAACGGTAATGCATTGTTTTGTTCTTCTTTTTTCTTCAATACATAAAATGTAGTTTATCTCAAATAATTATTTTCTACGGAGTAAAAAACAACTACAAATTTTTGTGAAAAAATGCTTTTAAACGAAAAATGACAGATTGAAGAAAAAATATGAGGGAAAAAGAAATGCAATTTTTGCCTTAAAGGACACTGACGAAATTCATTTTACTTTGATAAAACACTTTCCTTTTGTTCTTGAGACCACGAAACGCACTGGGTTATTATCTTCATCTTAAGTCATTTCCAAATTGTACTTGATACATTTGGATATTTACAGGTTCCGGTGAATCCTGTTGTTGAGTATGCTGTAGTGAACAAAAAGCCGCGATCAGGAAAATGTCGGGCAGACAAACACAAACTAGATCTAGATATCCCTTTAGTTTTGGTAAGTAGTATTAATATTACTTCCTAATTTAACCTTTGACAATAATCTTTCTTTGGTATGTCCTTGTAGCAAGGCTTCAAAAATGGTATATCTAAATAAGTAGTGAATTCTCAGATTTGCCAGTGGAGATCATTTATTTACTCTATGACTTACTTCACTGGTTATTTACACACACTCATAATACTTCCTTTATATAAACCATTACATAGATACATGCATATAATATATATATATATATATATATATATATATATACGTATATATATAATTAATTTGTTGCATTTGCATCTAAAACTTTTCTCTCTATATACATACATATTTATATATATTGTAGCAACACTTTCTCTCTCTCTCTGTACTCTCTCCATCAGAGAGAGGGAAGGATGAATGTATACTCCACTTAACACTGTTGAAAGTGAAACAAAAGAAAAGCAAGACATATACAGACAAACTACTTATAGCAAAATAAAAAAAAAAACATCTGATATGTCTGTGGACTATGCAACAGTCAAGAAACGAGTTGCAGACGTAAATGCTGAACAGAATATGTTATTGAATGTTTGAAGCAACGGATACAAAGTCATTAGAACACGAAAGCGCCACGCGCTTTCTATCAAAATTCAATGTACCCACATAAAACAAATATATATATGTACCCTACAGTGTTACCACCTTTGCAAATGATTATGTACCTCCAGTTGCCCTGCTGGAAATGGAAATTACTCTTGCATGCGCCGCTGGAATTACTCTAGCCATCTTAATATTAAGAATCCCTAATTTCCTAAGATTATGGCAAATACCGTTAGCAATATTGTGACACTAGTGTAGGCATTTAAGAGAATATAACGACCAGGATATGACCCCACATACTATTTAGTTCGTACTTTATTTATCCAAGTATGAAAGACATTGACATACATACTCAGCCATAACTCAATATATTAGACCAAGCTATTTGAATGCATATAGTGAACCCTCAACATTCTAAGGAATCTTATACAAAAAAGGCAGAAACAAATGTTATCTTTGATTTTGTATTTTAAACTAGAAGACGATGGGGGTGTCACATCATACCATATTTTATTTCTTTCTGTAGAGAGGACCTCTGGATCTGTCAGTGGAGTATTCTACAGTCGATAAACAACGCAACATTTCTTCAAATCTTTGTTCATCATCTGCTCAGGTATTAATAGGCAATACTTTTTTTTGTTTATAGCCTTTACCTTAGGAACTCTCTATTTACGTGATACGCCCACAATGCCCACACTTAAATGAAAACCTTTCTTTGACACGTTTTTTTTTCTTCTTGTCAAGAGCCACTTTCTCCTTAGCACTTGAACTACAATTGAAATTCCCCATCAAACTATTTCTGTTTCTTCTCTCTTCCGGATTTTGTATACCACTTTCATGCACAAACACGCAAATAAACACACACACTCACACACGTACACATACTCGTTGCCGTTTGATTCATAATATGCAAATAAGACGACATTTGTGTGTATGATACGTGTAGTATTGATAATGGATGTGCTACATTATATGATCAATCTTAACCTTCCGTGACCCGTATTTACCTATAAATACGAACTCATAGCCCCCCAGGCATGTCTTAAATTTTGTTGCTTTTTTTATTTAAAAAAAAAGTATTATTAACCAAATACGCATGGATAAGCTCGTTTTTCTCTCTTTCTCTCTTTTAATTTCTTCCCTCTTTTTATATTTTTCTTTTTCTTTTTCTTTCCTTTTTCTTCTTTTCTTTTCTTATTTTTGGGGTCATCCACGTATATAAAACTCTGCTTTTTAAAGCATTTTTCTTTTACATGAAATCTCGTCTTCATTTATAATATGGTTATATTTAGGATTTTAAAATATTTGTGACTTACACACATTTTGAAACGTATAATCGCAGTTTTTTTTTGTATGGTAAATTGCAAATGTCATTTGATATTAATTTTATCTAATCATTTGTTCGTGTTTTGATTGAGTTATGGAATTTTTTAATTTAATTGAATCAAACTACACACATGTGCTATGAGCCGAATGCAATAATTTCATTACATAAATACAATTTCCTTTCAAGAGGTAAGTGCAAGAGGTTTTATTTAGAAGAATAACAATATTATCTGACTATGAGTCATTCTCGCTCTTCATGTTAATCTTTCATTAAAATCTACAATGCACAAAGGAACAGTATATTTTGTTTAGGGGTTAAACGTGTAATCATATGGGGGTCCAAAAAGGTATGCTTTAATACAGATACTGACTGGTAGGGTGTGTAATATAACATTCTTTGGACCACCGGAGGGAGTTAGATTTTCCCAAGGGGTTATACAGTCACTCATGCAGGTACCATGTCTACGAAATACCATTACTTAGCATCTTAACCCTTTCATATCATATAAAAACAGACAGGAGATGCTGTACAACCAGAACAGTCACCAAGAAAGAAGATTGGAAGGGGAGGGTATATACCGCATGTGTACACTGCGTCAGCAAGTGGAGTGGTAACCATCGTATTTATATCTCCCATGATGATGTAAAATATGACAAGGACAGGACTTTAAGGAACTAATCAATTATTTCATCAATTAATACATTAGCACAAATCTATGTTATTTTCATGCAATAAAGGTATTTTAATGAAATATCTGATATTCATCCTAAGTTTCAAAAATATTTTTATTGACATAAAAATGAAAATACCGAAAATCCGACCATTACATGTTTTTAGTGTGATATTGGGGGTATTGTGCAAACAGGTCTGTTAGAAAGCAAACGAAATTTGTTTCAGTCTGTGAATTTGTACAGGTATTGCCTAATTTGAAAGAAAGCTAACTTCCGTTGAACAAAATCTTAAATTTATTAGCGAAATTTCCTCTGCGTAAGATGTTGAAATGTTTTAAAGAAAAAATAACCCTGTATCATATGACTATAATAGATTTTCTGTGAAGAAGCTTATAGATATTTTGGATGTTTTTCTGAAGATGCCATGATGTTCAGATGTTGTTGCAACTACTTAGTTTAGTTAGTCTATTTAAGTGCAAGAAACAGTCACGTGTGTTCGATACTTTATGAAAGGCTTGAAATACTCAAGATAAAGTTTGTATTACTTTTAATTGTTGGCATATTCTTGCACGAAACTGATCACGTTTCATATTTTCTTTCTTAATCTAATACTGAAGGCCGAGTATGCAGTTGTAGACACAACTAGAGAAGAGAGGAAGAAAGGTCAACCAAGAGCTCACCAAAGGAATATGGTAAGCTCTGGGACATCACCTTTATTCTATGTTAAATGGCAGTCCTAAACTGTGGGGATAAGTTTCCTCCTTTCCTCCAGTACATTAACTTAATATATACAACATTATATTTCTTTGTTCTTTTAATTATTTTTGGGTACGAACGGTCATTTTGAATATGATCTTGATTTCAGGATACCAATCGACATAATTTCATAGATGCTTTACTTAATTCATATTCTGAGACTGAAATATATTTAGATGAAAAGTATTTGTTTCTAAGAATACCTTACTCTCGGTTATCTTGAACACTTTCCTAGCTTCGGTTGCTTTCTTGCCTCTTTGCACGGTAGCTTGTTTGCCACAAATGCAACCCCCCCCCCCTACAAACAAAATAAAAAAATAAAAATAGGTATCAAATGACTAAAGTGTTGATTTGTATACGACAAATATTTGTCCAAACTATTTTATTTCCATTCTTGATAAGCTTCATGGCAACCCCTTTAACCCTGGTGTAAAACAATATTTTACTCCAAACGGTAATATAATCTTTATGCCTTTTAAATATATCTTAAACAATTAATAGAAAGTGGCATCGTATCTCTTTCATGAATAACTGAGCAATGAAATGCACTTTAAAAATGTAATTGAAAGTAATGAATAATAAAGTAAGAAGACAGCGATTCAGTTACTTCTATTTATATCTTGTTATTTATCTATTGTTTACAGGCTTACCGTGACCCGGAAGTAGAGTATGCTGTAGTTGACAAGACGAAAAAGAGCCGACGAGAGAAATAATATGAAGGATAAGAAAAAAACGGTTTATACGATTCTTTGGGTAATTTATCATCCTTTGTGTATGTCTAATTCCTTGCATATGGATTTTGGATCAATATGAACTCTTAAAGATTACTAAGGGAAGATGCATCTTGTGTTGTTTTGATGTAAAACAAACTTTCAATAAATACCGTTTCAACCAGTTGGTCTACAAGTAGGCTTACAAATATATTTTCCAGCTCATAATGTAATCAATAGGGCATTTATATTTCGGTCAGTGTACATATCGCTTTAGGTTAAAAAGAATTTCACACAAATTATTATTTCTCTTCATTTAGAGAAGAAAAATGGTTAAAAGTATATCGTAGCGCAGAATTGAAGTTGTATTATCTAAATAGGTACACATAGAAGTCACTTTGGTTTAATTCTACATTGAAGCAACGTAGTGTCATAAATTGATGCATAGTATACAGGGAATCTAAACGATTATGATTAAGAGTCGAACGTTTGAAATGCGTGACAGACTTATTTATGTGAAAAGGATTTTGGAGTATCGCTGTAAAAAAATGACTATCAGAGAAAATCTTGGTTATCAAAAGAGAAAGGAACATTTAGGCGATGATAATTACAAGTGATTGTACTAAACCCCTTCCTCTCTAACTTAAACATTATGAGTCAGGTTACATCTAGCATGTTGGTGAAATCGATGTGTGGTATACATTTAATTTATAATCAACAGTTATGTTTTATTAATCAAATACTGTAATTTCTAATAGTAGTGTAAATAAACACAATACTATCAAAACGATTGTACAAAGCATGTTTCAAAAGAGCATATATGTTTAGAATTGTGATACACATATAGATAAAATTATACGAATATGTGCATTGATATCGAAATTTTTCGGTAATGTGTAATCTTAAATACTTTCTCCAGTTCAAGACCATGTCGATATTTCAGAAAGAGATAGAGAGAAAGAAAGGAGGAGGACGGAGATAGAGAATGAGAGAGAAAACTACGTAGATTAGAGAAAATGCTAAAATGCACAAGTTGTTTTCAATTCTTTTTAAATATCATGCAACATTTTCATATGGAATGGGTGAATTAGGACCACTTTGTCGAAAACGTTAATGCGATTGTGTTACGATGGTACTTGGAATATTAACTGATTCATAATGAGTGGAAGTAAATTAAGTATTTAGGTATGTAAAACAAATAAATAAGAATACAAATACTTGTGTGCATGATATGATAATCACGTCGCACGGATTACTGTTTTACTCCGACAAATGAAAAACAAAAGCGCAGGGTGATAGTTATGCAATTTAGTATACTTGCTCTATCGTCATAATAAAAATGTAGGACTTACATTTCAAATTTTGCGTCGGTATTGATTCATTGTAGATAAGCTTGTGTCACAAAACAGTGTTTTTTTTAAATATTTTGATACGACAAAGGAATGCTTTGCACATATATGTATCGTTGTTAATAAAGGCAGCAGCTAAAACCGCATGTAATATTTGCTCGTGTTGATTTGTCATCAACTCTGCGGTCCTCTTATTAAAGTTGTTTACCGAGAAACAAGGTGAGAGAAGAGAAAGGAAGAGCGAGGGAGATAGAATGAAAAAGAAAGATAGAAAGAGAAAGAGCGATGGATAGATAGAGAGAGAGAGAGACAGAGACGAGAGAGGGAGAGGAAGATAGACAGTGAGAGAGAGAGAGAGAGAGGGAGAGAATTCTTTTTTCTCTTGGATGTGAGGATTGAGGGAGAGCAAGAGTAAACGATATACTAAATAACCAGGCTAGAGAGAGAGAGAGACAAACAGACGAATAGATGATATAGATTTCTTTCCTAAACTAGAAAGTTCATTGGGAAGAGTTAAAGAACATTCCTTTTTGGGCTATTTAAAGAGCAATTGAAAACGTTATCGGTCAAACTATTTTTGTTCCCAGTATAAATTAGGGGTTAAACAATACCACTAATAAAGTTATGTACTTAAATGTTTGAACTGAAAAAGTAAACAAATTTACACAACTTCATTCTGTAGTTTCTATGGGTCGCTCTCTTGAATATCACGACGAAATTATTAACAAAAATAAACGGCAATATTTGCGAAAAATATACACAACAATGAACATACACACACATTCAAAAATGGTCGGTTGTGTGAAGGGATATATATGTATATATATATATATGTATATATATATATATATATACCTTACAGCGTGATTAGAAGAACATATTTAGTTTAACAAATGAATCTATAAGTAGACATGGTCATTAGCAAGACATTTTCATATCATGTTAACGATTAAATAATTTAATTGATGCCATCTACGTACGTTTGCTGGCAGGGGAAACTAATAGCCCTCCCAAGAAACAATAGGCCTCCCATGGAACAATAAGTTTATTCATTAGTTTAATTAGTTATATTATTTTGAATTTAAGGTTAGGGAAATATACCAGTTCTTATAATTTCCTGTTCATGTACCATTTAGGGTTATATGTAAATGTCTTGTTAATACAACATGTAAGGTTATACAGGGTGAGTCAGAACAAATTTCCCATTTTTAAAAGTTTTATTGTTTGAAGTATGAATATTTAATTATGGGTTTCATGATATGTCTTGGTAGAGTTATCCTCCCAGTACATTTTGGTACCATTTTCATTTGAATCCCTTCATGCATGACTGGACATCAGACAATCTTTACAAGACTGCCAGATTTAACTTGCGCCAACTTACTGGGTGAGGAATAAAACAGTGCATTGAACAAAGACAGTCAGACGGACATACAGGCACACACACACGCAAACAAATCACACACACACCGCACACACACACACGCACTTGCACACACACATGCACATAGGCACACACTCACACACAAATACCGCAAACGTCGGTGAATAACAAATATTTGTTTTGTTGTATTTGTTGAGGTATTTTATTGGGGTACAACAATGAATCTGTTTCCCCAAAGTTCTCCATCTTCCGTTCTCCATCTTCCGTTTTCAATCCTCGACATAGCCGCCATTCCCCCTGATGCACAGTTGTGCACGGTAAAGCATTCCTTGAAAAGCTCGCCGGATCATGTCCCCATCTTGGCGTACCACGTCTGTCTAGTCGATTCTCCTCGGAAGCTCCTCGATGTTCACATGTGGGCTGCTGAAGATCCTTGACTTCAAGTGCCCCCGCAAGAAGAAGTCGAGAGGATTCATGTGCACTTCATGATGATGATGATGATTAAAATTAAGATGATGACAATGATGATGATATGATTGTGGTAGTGAATGTGTACTAAAGTGAAAGAGTGTCATGGAAATGCCACTTAAACATTCAGGGATCTTTATAAAAATCAATGCTTAATCAGAAAAGGGGAAATTGTGAGACAATTGTAACCGTGTGTGTTGTCTTTGTGTGTTTGTGTATTTGTGCGTGTGTGTGTGTAAGTGCGTAAATAAAGACGAATAATAAGGATTACTAGCAGAATGTCATCTTGGGTTCTCCCGAAATATGACATCTTTTGAAAACGGGATGAATCTTAAATAGCCCACTCTGTTTATGTCTTTATTGCTTTTGAATCAAGTTGGCCTGACGGATTCCTACGAGGAGAGGATGGTTTTCGTTGGAGCAGATTTGGAGATGATATGCGATGGACCCCCAACTTCTGTGATCTTGGTTTATATTAAGTGGCGCATGATTAGCGATGTTAATAACACTCTTATCTTTGCATGTCCCTCAAAAACCTATGGAAACTGTAATGGAATAAATAACCATATTCTGGATGTCCAAAACAACTATACCAGTACGTTCACTATGGAGAACGTTTCTCTGGATAATACGAGAGAATATCTTTGTAAAATACACACATTTATAGAAATAAAAATATGTATTTTTAACGTGACAGTTAAAGGTTCGTATGCTATGCATTTTCTTCCTTCAAATGTAGGGAACTGTTTTCTGTTTTACAATGTACCTGGTTAACCTTTTATTTGTTATGCATTCTGATTGGCTTAAAAATAGAATGCAGTTAGTTGATGTAATAGGATTAATCAGAAAATATTAATTCACCCACAAGTGATCTGTTTCTGATCCTAATAATAAAGGTATGTTACATAATAGTTTTCATAGCACCTATCCATGATATTTGTTAAATCTAGGTTGATATATAGACCTACTGTGAAGGGGAATTCCCCTTTATTAATTCAATGTTTTTTTTTTATAAAAGCAGAAGAAAAAAACTAGAAGCACATAACTGTAAAATGTTTAGCAAACTTCTATTTAAAAAAAAAGAATTAGACAACTTTTGGAATTGAAATCAATGAAACAAGACTGACATCTTTGTAACGTATCTTTTGAAAACCTCTTCAGTTTTCCCAATACTGATACTTAATTCAGAAAATCAATTCCAATTCTTTTCTCAGTTAGTAACGGAGGATTAGAGTTGTTTCATACAACGGTTGGATAAAAACATATTTCTTATGATCAACTGCTTAAGTAAAGAAAAATTATAATTTAGTTCTTTCATTTCGAGCCAAATATTGTTAGGTACTATAATATTAGTTTCTCCTTTCCTCTTTTCAGACCGCCTTTTCAAACCACCTTTATGTTTGATACTTACTCGTTCAAAGGATCAAGCATCGATGCTTAGTAAAGTTGTGAAGGTCAGAGAAGATTTTAATACAACAATAGGTTGTCAGACTAACAACACCGTCACACCGTCAGCCAATCTAAACTGGATAGCAGAGGGAAAACTTTTTGTCTTTGTGCATCAACATCAGTATCAGGGGGTTTCGCATACTGTTGCATCATCGGAGATATCATTCAAACCAATGGCAGATGATAATGGAACGCTTTTAACATGCATGTTACGAGTTGATAATACGTCACTGGAAAACATACAGACATCAGTCATATTAGAAGTGGAAGGTTTGTATAATTCAACTTCTAGAACACTTAAAAACGAAAGTTGCTAGTTTAAAAGAAAGTTAAATGTTAAATGAACATTGTCAGTTGTAACCATGGTAACAGTGAAACAATTTGTTTTATCATGTTGATTTACCCAAGAGTGTACAATTTGTAAAAGTAAAACAAAAAATAATGACAAGGTTTTCCTAACAAACCATGCTGACAGAATTTATGAAAAATGACAGAATCAGCATAGGAAACAAATCATTAAAGGAAAGTGAATTGTTTAGGATTGGACAAACACCCCAGACGCACACACATTTTTCATAAAATGTTAGTCTTACTGAGGGCAATTGAGTACCTCATTGTATTTAAACATTCCAACATTTCAAACTTACGGTAACGTTCCATATCATCTCTTAATCGATCAACTACTGGAACCACATGTCCCTTGTATTGAGCCTGTGGCATTAGGAGAAGTTAGTAGTGAACGGGTTATTTCAATGATGGAAAATTCTGTCGGCGATTATTAAATATATATTTTATCGAGAAACTCTTTCCTTGTTTTCTTTTTTTTTTGGTTTCATGTGGCATATGTAGTGTGTGGTACCCATCTTGAGATCTTAAACTGCAACCCACTTGATGCCATCATCAATGGCCAGACTACATTATCCTGTCATACCAATACCAGTAACATCAACCTTGTATTATCAACGGTCTCCTTCAGTATTGACCCTGTGGATGCTTCTAGAGCTACATCTATCAACGCTACTTGGGGAGGTCCAGGAACGCCGTACGTAGCGGCCTATGATCAAGAAGGCTTTGTACCATCCAACATAACTTGCTGCGTATCCCGAACGTCTCTCTGCCCACCAGTCTGCTCAGATGTCTGTCTCTTTGACGTCCATGTTTGTAATTATGATTGATATTTATTTTTAGTATGGTAATATTAATAACAAAAATAGTGGAAAACAAATTATAAGAGGAAAAAACAACAACACAAAACCGGAACACCAATGAACAAACATACAAACATAAAACAAATCAGAGAGGTACAATATCCACATGTTCACTTGACGATCCCGTTAACAGGCACTCCGTATCGTTTAACCCTTTATTTTGTTCTGTATATAGAGTCATGAAAGTAAAACAATATTTAATTTTTCTCATATTTAAAAAAAAGTGTATATAGTAATGTACTACAATATCTGTGATGCTCAATATAATATTTTCATCTATCTTGACGTATTAGCATGATAATGTAACTATATAATTTGGAAGAAAGAAGATGTATAAAATAGCTAACCGTGCACCCTTTGAAAAGTGTCTTCGTTGCTATTGAATCCATTCAATCAATCAATCAATCAATCAATCATCACTTAATCAATCATCAATCAATCAATCAATTAATCAATCTTTATCTATTTCATTTTCATAACAGTACAATGAAAATACTGAGTAATCAATATCATCGGCAATTTAAAAAAATGTTTCACTTACAATTTATAAAATGAAAAATGAGAATAAGAAAAAACCCGTGATGGCTTTGTGAGACATAGTTCCCATTAATATATTCGATTTCATGAATTGGTGCATTGACTATGTATTATAAATGAAGATACCAATGTGATATCGATTGAGGATTGTATATTTTTATTTTGTGTGTGAAAGAATTGCCTTCCCTGAGGCTGATAAGAGCTATCAGCGTTGTTTAAACTTTGAGCCGATTACGGGCCTTCTGTTTAACATTCAATATTATGTTATCATGTTACAAAAGATATTATAGATGTCATATGAACTACAATGATTTAATACGATATATAATTTGGACAATACATTTGAAAAACATATATGAATGGATGAATAAAGATCCATTTTCATCGCCTTTGCTTTATTGATATTTGCAGATGCTCCTAGAATCCTCCATAAAAATACCAAGCTCATATTAATGGAGGATGGAATCTTTGTATTCCATTGTGAAGTAGATGCCGTCCCTGAAGCTATCATATCCTGGTCCCTGTCTGGAAGAGGTTTGTTTGGTAACACACAATTTGTTACCATTGACAACCAAACCCTGATGATTCACCCTCCTCTTTCGAACGGTATTGGAGGAGAAGAGGTCACGTGCAATGCAGAAAACTTTCTTGAGAACGACTCATACACCATATCGATTGTCGCGGAAATCTCATCTTGCGCAACAGGTAAACATTATTTTTGCTTTATTCGTTTGCGAATAACTTCCTACTACACATCTTACGCCGCCAAAGCTTTATTTTTCTTTCGTACTTGCACTCACTCACTTTCACTCAGTCTTTTTACATACGATGATCAATTGTAGTTTCGCTTTTTGTATGCGTCTTATAACCGAACTTGAGAATACCATGTTGTGGGAATTGTTAGTTTTTCTTAAAATATACAGTTTTGAGGGCTTTTACGAGGACATACCCATGAAACCTTAAAGATAATGTACAGTTTTGGTTGAAAAAAGGGAAGTAGAAGAAAAAATGTGTTAAGGCGAGGCGTCAAAAATAAATATACCAGCCAGCGGTAGCTAACTGCACTTGTGCGTCCTGGCTGCATTTTTTAAATTAGCTCAGCCGGCTACCGCTGGCGGTAGGAAATGGCATTCAAAAGCATGCGCCGGCTGCCGCCTTTCGAATGGAAACCGAGCCTCAGATCCCAGCCTGGCGCAAGCCGGCTGGGCTAATAAGTGAAAAATAATTGCCCCAGCCAGGCTTCTGCCGTAATTGCAGCCTCGATGCGCCAATACGTGAGGCGGCAGCCTGCTGGTATCGATATTTTTGACGCCTCGCCTAAATACAGTCTCGTATTGTTCCCCTTTTATCAACATATATGTATACAAGATCATTTGGTATTATGTACATGATTTCCGTTAGACTGTAGTGAAAACTTCTGTAATGAATGCTTGAATAAAAAGCTATTAACTTCACTCTGTTAGGACCCTTCTACCCAAATTGCTGCATGAATTATATTTCAGCGCTTCGCATAAACATTTCATGCGTATAGGCTGTACGTTTAGACCTACGCACAGTCCCGATAGGTATTACATGTGTGTAGTGCAGGCTACCCTTTTTTCAGATTTAAATATCAGGATGTAATGGGTGTCTACATTATTCTTACAGCTCAGTTGTGTAATGATTCACTTCAGGAAGAATAAAGTTCATAGCAGCTTAATATTTAGTATTAAGTATATCATTATTTTCAAATTTATCATCTTAAATCAATGAAATCTGATAAAGTTGTTGAGTGCTCACCAAAACTGGGCATGACTTGAAATGTTATCATATATTTTATACTTGAACTTGACTTAACTAAAAAATTTAATATGTTATGGTCATCTGTGAATCGTATTTTTTCAGGCAAAAGATCGTCCATGGTAAATGTAACTGAGTAAGATTTGCAAGGGTTACATGTTGGTACGCTTACTTTTTTCTTTTAAGGTCTGTCAACATTAGTGCTGATATTGGTTCCATGGACGTTGGTTGTTCTATTGTTCATCATTGTGATAAGCTTGGTCATTCAATCGGCAAAGAGAGGTAGGGCTATGTTCATTTATGTCAATCTAACATATAAAAACTATACTTAACGTATTATAAGTAACTATATTATATGCTCCATATATATTTCAGCAAAGCAATAGAAAGAAAGCGTACTTTCAGCTTTATGATAGTAACTAAGCTAACAGTGTTCAAGTAAGTTCTGATACTAGGAATGACAGGCTGCATATACTATATATTTTTTTTCGCAGCAAGTACGCCATGGAACAGTCTAGTAAAACGATTTCTTTTCCTTCTCTTTCATAGCAGGGACAGCCCTATCTTTGGCATCTTTTCATTTTCAATCTCGATCCCATGCATCGAATACATCATCAGAACAAGACCATTCACCTTCCACTTCTGGACAGGTTAGGGTGAGTATTCGGATAATTACATCTTAATACTACTCCTACTACTCAGAATGATAATTACACCTGTAAAGTACTAATATTACCTGGGAGTTCGCAAATATGACCTAAGCCTCTCAAATTATTTCAAGAATAAATTCTTACCATATACCTATTTATTACATCTGGATGGAGAGTGGCAAATTTAAATTAATGCCTTGCCAAAGGACACTTGTGCTGTGGCATGGCTAAACTAAAGGAATAAGTTAGGTGGCGATTTCCCTTATACCACTGGCTGGATACTGTCACGTTTAATCTTGGTATTTTAGGCCTTTATTGAAACCCTCGATATAAACTGTTTACCGGACAAACCGAGTTGAGACAGAATCGAACTTTTATTTGATCACTTTTGACCAAACCTATGAATAGAAACAGATTTCAGATCCGGAAGACCAGGAAACGTGTTCAGGCTACATGGAGATGCGGCCTATAGCACCGGTCCAGCAATACATTCCGCTAATCAGTGATGGAGCCACAAAGGAGGACGAACTCAGGTCTTACGTAGGCCCTACACTCACACGGAAGCACAACCCGACAACCGCAGAGAAGACTTTTCTCGGTGACCCTACGTATGTGAATACAGAGGAAATTTCATATGACAATACAATAATGAAAACGAATGATGAATCATCTTATATTGAATAAAGACTTTAAACAGTCCCATTCGCTTAAGTACTTTGCTTGAGAAAATGCAAACGTTATACATATCTTTTAATGTAAACCTCCTCAATCAAAATTTAGCAAGCAAATAAATATATACTAAAGAAAACAGAAAGACAGAAATGAAACGAAAAAAATGAAATTAAATATATATAATTAATAATCAAATAAATGAAGAAATAGCATATCAATATTTGTTAATGAGTACATAGCACATATCACAATAATCGGGGTGGTTGATATAGATAACATACTTAAGCTGGGGTTATATGGATACTTTCTGTAGTACTTGAGATAAAAAGAAGAGACGAAATTTTTGAGTGTATTTGAAGGGGGACAGTTTCAGTCTCTATACGCCTAAGGGGGGGGGGGGGTCGGATGTTGATATGCTAATGACATTTTACTCGCACAAAATTTGGTTTGGCATATATTCGTTAATATCATTTTGTCTGTCAGGATTTGATAAAGATGCTCATTGCTCATTACTGTATAAAATCAGTACACAATCTATCCGTTTGTTTGTGTTTAGTTGAAGGCAAGGCTATGTTTGCATATTCTGCAGAGCACTTGTGAATACATTTGTTTTGCATTATGTATGTGTTGGGTATACATTAAGTTTTTAATAAATATAACAACAATATTTATGTGTAACATATCAGCAATTGCACTCTAAGGAGCTATCAGGTTATTTCTCATCAATATATTCCATTTTACTACTGTGTTTCATTTTTTTTTTTTTTTGTGACTACTCCAATCCGTTACTTTTAAAAACTAAAATCATTACAAGTTAAAGATATACATGTTTTACAAATTGCACTTTTATGTTACAAAATATCTTAAAGTGACTTGGTAACATGGTTCAGATGAGAGATAGTGGTGCTAAGGTAATGACTTCAATGATAGATGTACAATTAAAGATAATCTGGAAATGTGAGTGAAAGTGGACTATTATTTATGGTACAAATTGGGAAAAACTGCTCTGATCGATTCCTTAATTCTCCCAACGATATTATTACAATTTAATTACATTTTAGGTGAATGGAAATCTCATAAAGCAATAAAATGGCTCTACATTCCATTACCGAGATTTAAGTGTTGACATATTTTTTATAGCCTGTTTTATGTCCTTTTTCATGGAAAAACGGTTGGGAAAATTCAAAAATGGTTGGGAGAATTTACTGTTAATCACTGTTAGAGGGTGTCGTACATCGACGCCTTCAAAGAAAAACATGTCAGAGGGTTAGTACAGTAGTAGGAATATAGTAAGTAACATTTTGTATACAAATTAAGCAGTTTTTTCGTCAACCTTCAACACTGTTACCAAGTCACTTTAAAATACCTTCATACTCCCACCCATTGTTCAATTTGAATGAAGATTTAGACTTTTATCCTACTAGACAAATTGACAATTTCCATCTAACTGTATTTGCTCTTAATTCCATTCGTTACTCTGGACCAAAGCTCTTTCCTTATTAAACTTTGAATATACACACAAAACAAGGTGTTAAAACTACGCTCTTATGCAATTATTATCGACTTGTGTTTTACTCTTCATGGTTGTCTTTTCTATACATTAATGTTCATTCAGTTGATATTTTCCGTGACCTGGAATAATTAAATTGTATAAACCTGTCTCTTATTATCTCGTCAGGTGTTACACAAATACCTGGCCCCTGTAAATGAGATGGCCATCGGGCGATGGAAGAACTTAATTCACTTGATTTAATTTAGGAACTGTACATTAATCTTGATCTAAGGATACACGAACGAACAAACTAATGTATATATCGACACCCCCCCTTTTTTTTTAATAGTGAGTCACTGTCTACTTGTATATATACTTAGTTAATCTAAAAGCTGCAAACTCATTTAATTTGATGCAATTTTCTATAAAATTGCATGTACTCCTGCATGGATCAAACTTAAATTTATAAAATGTCACATTTATTAACTTGAATATAAAAAAATGTTCACAAAAAAAGGATGAGAAATATGATATAAATCGATAAATTACTTTGATTTTATGGTCTCATTAGGTAAATAGATACACAAAAAAAAAACCGAGATGAGACGGAAAAAAGAAGGAGAGAGAGAGAGAGAGAGAGAAAGAGATACAGAGAGACAGACAGAGAGAAGAAATATCAATATGTATGTGTAAACATTTCGTGTTTTATAATGTGTTGAGTGTGTGCGGATAGGCGTGTATATGTGTGTTGTGTGTGTGCGGGGGAGGAGGACGAGGAGGTATCTCCATATCTCGCATGTCGAGACTTCAATAGAATGGATACTGAAAGTGATATGTCATACATAATCAGTAGTAGATAATATTATAAATAAAATCGTCTTTCCAGGGAGGAGATCATATACCCAAACTCATCAAAAGAGGGAGCACTTCCAATAACTTAAGCAGAGCCAACCAGATAGTTCTCAAAGGGGAAAAATAATATATATGGGCTTGAATTTGACGATTCCTTATTAACTAAATTAACGTACAAGTATTGAGGCCTACTTTTGTATCGAGGTTTCCTATGGTGACATTAAGACATAAACAAAACAATATACAGTGCGTCCCAGAAAAAACGTTGCCGTAGCAACAAACAGAGTTGACAAAAGACTTAACTCCGTTTCGTTGACAATCAGCCGTAGACAAAAGACTACAAGCATGGCTGATTGTTAACGAAACGGAGTCAATTTTGCTTGTTGCTACGACAAGCAGCCAGTGAAAACGAATTCGTTTGATACAATTATGGAAATGCAAGCACTACTTTAAGCAACCAGAACTTTGTCATTCCTTGCTCACTTTTCCTGATTGAGGTGTCATATGAAAGGGCAGAAACTCAAATTTCTAGAAATGTGATTTGCTCTTTGAAATTCATATACCGTCCGTCAAATGACTTTTTGGTTTCCTCTCTTCAAACTGATTTTAATTACTCATGCGTGAAATATGCATCATATGAGTTGCGTCAAATGAAAGAAGAGGATCTAAGCTTTCCAAATATGTGTCATTTGTTAATTATAAATGTGACTAAGTTATGATAAGACATCGATAATCCTCGGTTTGTTTTTTCTGGGACGCACTGTACATTTTATTTAAACAAAATACATGAGACTGTATTTCCGATATGCCTACGCCTAAATTCAGTTAAAATTATGGAATCAATTATTCTTGGAATACCACGATGAAAACTAGACGCCTAAAATGTCGAAGTGGTTTTCAAAATATCACAGTAATGAGCATGTAAACTGTCCTTTAGAAAATTGACCTCTATGACCTTTGAACTTTAACTTACTTCCCTCAGAAATTTATCATATCGCTTTCAGTTGATATTACGTTTAAAGAGAAGGTTGAGTTCTGGGAAGAGGTGAACAATAATTTGTGAGCGTTACTCATTCTTATTATACTATGGATTGAGGGGTGTTGCTATACAACGGTTTAAAAATTATTTAACAAATAGAAAACAATATGTATGTTATGATTCAAATGAATCAGAATTAGTTTCTATAACTTGTGGAGTGCCACAAGGGTCAATCCTTGGCCCTTTGTTATTTTTGATATATGTAAATGATATTTATAATTCATCAACTGCACTACAGTATATTGTATTCGCTGATGACACCAATGCATTTTGTTCCAATTCAGATTTTCAGATCCTTTTAAGAAATATTAACGCTGAATCACCAAAATTATCAAAATGGTTTAGAAGTAATAAACTGTCTCTTAATTTAAAGAAAACAAATTATATATACTTTCAGAACAGAACAAATAACAATATTCCTGACATTGAAATTACTTTGGATGATGAATTATTGGAAAAAAGGGATAGCACAAAGTTCCTTGGTATTTTGATCAATGAAAATCTGAGATGGAATAATCATGTGCAATATATTTCTAATACTATTTCACGTACTATTGGTATTCTCTGTAAATGGAAACATTATGTCCCTTTAAATATCTTGTTTATGTTATATAATTCATTAATACTGCCTTATATTTCATAATTTTATTGTAACATTATATGAGCAAATTCGAAAAGCAACGTTGACGCCATTTTACTGTTACAAAAGAAAGGCATGCGTATATGTACTAATTCTTCCTATCGCGACCAAACCAATCCCTTATTTTCAAAACTAAAAACTCTAAAAGCTGATGATATACCTTTTCTACAAATAGCACTTTTCATGTTTCGCTTACAAAATGGTCTACTACCTTAATACTTTCCCCCATTGTTTAATTTGAATAAAACCATCCACTCCTACCCTACAAGGCAAACTGAAAAATTCCATTTAAGAAATCCATAAACCGCATTGGCTCTCAAATCCATTAGACACGCCGGCCCAGACATCTGGAACTCTCTGCCTACTGTAATAAGAAACCTTAGGACATTTTATTCTTTTAAGAAGGCAGTTAAAACTATGTTATTGTCTATGTATTGATCCTGTCGTGTGTAATTGTACTGTATTCATGTTCGTGTGTACATTGACTGTATATTCAACAATGATGTGTAATCGTCCATGACCTAGCATCGTTTATCCATTCATGAATGAACCTGCATTCAATCAGCAGATGTATGAGATTATTGTATAATTACCAACGCTCCTTCTCTCTCCTTTCCTGTTTTTCTCTGCAAGTCACACTCTTTTTTTATTTATATTTGTTATTGTTGTATCTAAGTTGAGGGCTGCTGGCACGTCAAGCTCTTTTGCTTATTTTTGTAGCCCTCCTGCATCTAATGTATGTTAATTTATGCATTCAATATATTTGTTTAATCTCGTTTATTATCTGTATAAAATTATATACATTTAAAATATTGCATCAAACCATTTAATGTTCATGAAAATGTATGATGAAAAAAAGAAAAAAAGATGCAGAAACCAATAAATCAAATCATATCAAATCATCAACGTACGGGGGGGGGGGGCAGGCACGGATCGAGGATTTCTTAGGGGGGGGCAACATTTGAAATCAATTTAGTTTTTAGTTTGCTGAAATTTTGGGGTAGTGAGCACTAATTATTTTTTTGGCGATAGAAAATTAAAAAAATCGCACCCCCCTCCTACGCGGCGGGGGGGGGGGGGGGGGGCACCTCCAAACAAGTTAAAATTAACATGTCTTAACACGTTTTTTCCCAGGAGGGGGAGGGGGGGGGGAGGTGGGATTCCAAAGAAGCTTAATGACCAAATATGATTAATATGACGTATATGTTTCGTTCTTTCATATTTGATTTTTCATTGGTCAATTCCAATGAATGCTTACCTCGGCAAAATGCTTGCCTATACTAAATGGACAAATTACGGTAGGGGGTTGGCTGAAATGGACATAATGAACAAATAAGAACTGGTGTATGATAATTCATGCTTGTTATCCTTCGTGTGCTTGACTTATTACCTTACAATCAAGTGGCAAATTGCGTCTAAAGTTCGGCTTGTTGCACATGTGTTATAAAGCCAATGGCGAGCTGGCGAACTATTTTGACCAAATAACGGTGGGTAAACTTTCAAAAGTCAATGGGACATGAGGGTTCCAATGAAAGAGCAAGTGATAACGTACGTCGGGGTGGATGTGCTTCAAAATTGAATTTGTAATGATTTTGGGGGGTAACAGTCCATAGGCTAACATGTTTATAGGCTGCGGGACTCTGACGATAGGGGGCGTTGTCAAATGAGACTAAACTGAGCTATATGACAACCAACGATTATTCCATTTGAAGATAAGGAAAGTTCCGTTGATGCAGGAAAGTGGTATAAATGGGTGCATGGTCTTTGTGTCCAGATTCCTTTATTACACATTTCAATGAAAATCAGTTATCAAGTGAAAATGTCTTGATACCGGTGGTCGCTAAAGCAGGTTTGATCATAATTATTCTAAATCCACGCTGATCTGTTTATTCTATTTATTTTAGATGGTTTAAGTCGTCTAACAGGGAATTTATCACCAGATCTAACATCCATCCATTCTACGCCTGACCATACCTCTGCTTCTACGGTTACAGCATCACTAACAAGTCGTTCAGCACCATTGTTTTACGAATTGAAAATCTTAGATATTAACAAGTTCTATGAGTTGTCTCTATGTACATTTATGTATGACCTAGTACATAATAATTTACCTCACTGTTTGACGGATTATTGTGATAAAATTGAGCATAGATACAATACAAGAAAAAGAGAAAAGGGCCATCTACGTATACCACTGTATAAAACAACACAAGGCAAATTTTCAGTAACTTGTGTAGGAACCCGATTATGGAATGAACTTCCCGATGAAATCAAAAACAAAGGGTCTAGAAACACTTTTCGTAAACATCTCAACGATTACTTGATGAATAAGTGATTGAATTATGCAAGTACACATGTATATATTGTAAATAATCTCCATATTACATTTTTGTTGTTTTTTTTTGTCAAAAAAATGCAATTTTTTGTATAAATAATCTGTAGATACATGTATCTATGACTTTTTAACCTGGTATATCCTCTTCATAATTATATTTGGAGTGTAGAAATTGTGCTACGGTATTACTCAACATGTATACTTCTACTGTCAAGTTTTATTTTTTGATAATGATATATTTATTTTTGCCAAGTGTGTGCTAAGAACAGGGGCCAGACTCGACTAGCACATGTGCTATTATTTGGCTCCTTTTCATCACCTTCTATATTCTATGAGAAAAGACATATGTCTAGCATATCAATACTTTGTTAGGTTTTTCTTTAATATGATCTATAATATTCATTTATGAACATGTACCATTCACGATGTATTCAAATGTTTAATCACTGATGTTATTGATGATGAATAAATAAAATCAAATCAAACAACGTCTGACCTTGCATCTACATTACCTTCCTCATTTTACTTAGCAGGTGAGATAAAAGACTCTGGTATGCAGAGAGGATATGAATGAAAGAAGGAATTGGATTGACGACTTGTACATGAATATGTACGTCAATAAGCAAATAATGTGAAATGAACATGTAAAGGAGAACACAGGCGTGCCGGAAGCAGTTTGGGATGGGGGGGGGGGGGCAAACATTCCCATTCTGCATCACCACCACTCTTACAAGTGAAATGCAGTCTCCGCGAAACGTTTTTCAAAGTGGAGTATAAACGATCAGGTAGAGTGAAGCATAAATTTGCGTGGGGTCCGGGGAGGGAGCCCCCGGAAGCTCAGGGGTTTTAGGCATTCAATAACAGTCAAATAAGCATATTAAGAGACCTTATTCGTGACACTGGCAGGTCAATAATTGGCGTGGGGTCCAGGGGTTTTAGGTATTCAATAAAGGTCAAATAAGCATAGTTAGAGACCTTATTCGTGACACTGGCAGGTCAATAATTGGCGTGGGGTCCAGGGGTTTTAGGCATTTAATCATGTTCAGACGACCAGAAGAATTTCATTAAATACAGTATATTGATAGCCATTATGTAAATAACTCTGAAACCATAGTAATTAAGCTTATATAAAAGTATGTAATGATTCACATATTTCGAAAGCTTTGGAAAGATCCATAAATATGCCGATTCCAAAATGAGTATTTGTTATGGCTTTAATTATTTTGTCCTGTAAATCTATCTTTGTGGCCATGCCTTGAACCATAGTGCATGGCCTTTCAGATAATTTTTTCCTGCTGGGAACTTGTGGAAAATGCAATGAATTATTGATAATTTGTTGCTTTTTTAAATATTTGTGTGGACTGCCTCCTACTCTAGCCCCCGCTGCGTACAGTCATGATTCAGTACCATAACAATGGCCTCGTAACTGTGAGGCCCCAAATTCAAAACCGTGTCAATGTGCTATGTTAATGCCCTTTCGTGAGGCATCAATCCTCATTACTGTCAGTTATGACTTAAGGACGTAGGTCCCGTAGTTGATATGCTTAGCAGTATACACATGCTTTAGTAGTCACACAAAACAAACACCCGCAAATTATTACTCAATACAATCTGAGAATGTATACTATTATTTAGATATATCAGGAATAAATAATTGTCAAAATCATTCCATGAATTGGGGTAAAAAAAAAATATTCCACCTTTATGACCAACAGAGTACATACAAATTCGCATCCTACCGGGTACCCATTTAACACCTGCGTGGAGAGTGAAACATGTAGATTAAGGACTTGCCAGAGGTGGTTGGTGCCGGGCTGGGATTTGTGATCTACAGTCCAGTGAATTATCCATTAAACACCTCTACAGGGGTTAAAACTTAGGAATAAATTAGTATTACCTAAATTTATATCTTATTCTCCAAAGGGTAAAGGGGCTGAAAAGTGATATGTGCTTTACAAGTTATGGTTATTAGTATATGTATTATTATTATTACAATATTATATTATTATTTATATAATGGGGATAATTGCAATAATCCTCACGTTTTTCTTTCCTTTCCCCACAGCTCAGAAACTGTCGTTACAGAAAGACAAATATTATGTCTTTCTACACAAATTCATCCAAGTCGTTACAGTTCTTTCTGCACTCATCTGGGCATTACTAATGCGATCTACGACGCCGTGAAAATGAAGCATCTGAACGACATCCCTTCTTCTTGGTCGAAATACTCAACTGATGGAAATCAAATGGAGGGCTTCTCTGGCAGCTTGACAATGCTCTAATAGCAGCAGAATGTTCGAATCTGATTTATACATACAAAGACCCTCCATAATTGTAGGAGTTGCTTAGATCTAGGAAGTAAAATGTATTATGTAGAGCAGGGGTTCTCAGTTTTTGTTTTTGACAGTCCATGGCCCTGTTGCATACAACTTAGCATTGCTGGTAACTTGCCCTTCATGACAGCTTCTGCGGAAGCCTTGATTTGATTGGCTTTGAGTGATGATGACATGGTATTTGATAATAATCTGACTAAGTTACCATTTGTGGAAAGTTTCATGCAATAAGGCCCACTTGTGATTTCCATGAAAGCTAAAACGTCCGAAATTTGTGATGTCATTTGTGCGAAAATTATTATGGTGATTTCAATACGTCAAATGAAGTAGAGCAGTGTGCTATTATTCGCTGGAAAGCTGGACATGACTCGAACATGAAATTAAGTTGGTTTAAATAGAAGCAAAACATTGAGAGAGGCAGGTCAGTGACAGTTTTAAGAAAATAAATAAATAAGAAAGTTATTAAGTCTGAAGGTGCGATGAATGAAACACAAATTGACAACTTTTTATTTGTATGAAAGTAGAAAATAAGAGAAATAGAAATACAAAAGTTATAAATAAATCCGACAAACAATTAAAGAGTCTTGAATGTTTGAAATGTGACATTACTGATCTATGCGAATCTATATATATTTCAGTTTTTCTCCTGAGTACCTTCTTCCTTAGGACGCTACTCAAAATATGTTATGGCCGGCATATTGTTTAAAGTCCTCTTCAAAAATGTCCTCCAGAGTCGTTCATTTTGTACATTTACTTAGTCATTTTGTTTGTAGAAACCAAATAACAAATTTGTCATGCACTTGGTCACAATAACGTTACAGATTAAGCCAAATTGAAGTTTACATACGTATAGTGATTACAACTTAAACAAAAACTTAAACAAATTCATACTTTGTCCGATTTTATGCAAACTTTCATCAGTCAGCTTTTCTGATTTCCCTTCCTTTATTATAGTAGTTTACTATTAAAGGTTAGGTTTTCCTCTGATAAATTTGCATTTTTCGATAGTCGATGATACTCATATAAAGTCAAGTTAGTTGTTGAGAGGGAATAATGTTTTAAAAGATGTATTTGTATTTATTGTAATGTTATCATGTAAAGTGATGTAATACAATACTATACAGAATATATTTGGTTTGGAACCCTGTATGTGAAAGATTTATACATGTTTTATTCATTATTAGGTACATAGTATATAAAGTGTTAGAAATGTTTTACATTTCATTAATGATTTACATTACTAACATGGGAGCAGTGATCATTTTTCAAAGCCCATATTTTTGTCCTTTCCTTTGTAATATACATGTTGGGGTATGTATACATAAATATCGTTTTCTGTATGTAGCTTAACAAAAAAACAGTACACATTCATTATACGGTACTATTTTAAGTATTATTTTTTAATATAGAGATGATTTCCTACTTTGTATGCCTCCGCTACAAAGTAGCCGGAGTCATTATGTTTTCTTTTTCGTCTGTACGTCCCGTTCTCGTGATCGCGTTATCTCAAGAACCGATTGGTGGATTACCGCCAAACTTGGGTCATGGATGTACCTTTCAGAGCCAATGAACTGATTAGATTTTGGAGCCATGAGGTCAAAGATCAAAGGGTCATACATGTATTTCGAAAAATAGCTTGTATCACGACATTCTGAGAATCTGTTAATCGATCAAAATTGAACTTTTAATTGCTTCGGTTTTGGTTTGTAAAATTGCTCTTTGGCGGAGGCATCATTTTCGACTGCCCGCAGTCCAAGTTCCATCTAGTTACTTATATTTTGGTCTTTCTGAAATGATTTCAATTTGCAAGTAATTTTTATATTCAGATTGATTCTGTTAAGATGGTTGTAATAACATTTTGAAGTCGAGCTGTTTGGAATATTATAAGATCTTTACATGTTTGCATTTTTTCATTCTCTGTAAATGTCTTTTTTTCTTCATTAAAAGGACATCATACATTTTAATTCTTGTCGCAAACCCCGTTCTTGATCAAACCTGCTATTTGTATTCACTCAATCATCTGTAATGTGCACTGCATGCGAAATGTTTTTTATTTAGATATGACGCTCTAAACCGCCACGGTTCTTTTTACATGCATGCTAATGAATGGCAACTGCCCGCAACAGAGGTCCAACGCGTTTTCAGTGAGCCTTTTGTCATAAGCAGGGGCGATGATCCGTAGGGGGGGGGGGGGGCACGTCCCCCCCTCATTTTTTAAAGGGGGGAATCGTCCCCCAGAAAATTTGTAAAAGTGCCCTAAAAGTGTATATAGAAAATACTGACTAAAGACTGTTACAAACTAGAGGATCTGGAGGGCTCAAGACAAATACAAGTCCCAAAGTCTTCTCGCTCGTTAGGTATGCTCTCTCGCATAATATCCTTCAAAGTGTTCAAGTAAATATTTTTAGAAAACTGAAGTGTGAAACAAGTAGGCTTATATTGCTTGTTTTTATACTATAGTTTTCCTAAGGAATGTAAGGAACCCCAAACCCTGTAAGGGGGTAGTCACTTCCGTCACCTCCACCCCTCTCGTTCACTTTACTCCCTCGCATTGGCGTAATGATGGGGGTGGTGGGCTTGGGGGACAGTTGCCCCCTAATCAAATTCCAACGTAATTCATTTCTAATTCGATACCAGTGATTTACAAATGTTGCTGAAATGGCATGGTTCTGCTCCCTGGACCCCATCAGGGCCCTAAGGCGGCCCCTGTATACTCATGTGGCTGTAATTAAATGCCTAAAAAACTTGAGCTTCCGGGGGATCTGCCCGCTGGTCCCCCCCCCCCCGCGAAGGGCCCTAATGCAGCCCCTTCGATGTTAATCTGATCGTAATGTAATGCCTAAAATACTGGGGGCAACGCCCCCTTTACCCCACTCTAATTAGTGCCCTTCATGCCAGTGTCACAAATCTGCTCATCCGACCGTAATTAAATGCCTAAAACCCCTGAACCTCATGAGGCTACACCCCTTCACACCAGACAGGGCTTTGGCCCTGGACCCAACGTCAATTTAGGCTCTTCTTGCTTCGCTCGCTTTGCTCTGCCTGATCGTAAATACTTTAGCCCCTCCCCCCTTTTTGTCAGAGTGGGATGATGCGGATTTTGTTCTGCCCCCAAACATTTTTGGTCATTAGGCCACTGCTCCCTCTCCACTTTCAAAAGTGCTCGTTTGCTTTCTAATAAATGTCCCATCTCTTGTGAAAAATGCCCCCTTTTCCTTTCTCTATAACTTGTGCCCGTGATATAAAGCGACTTGATTAAAGCCCCTTTCCCTTAATTTCCACTAAAGCTTAGTCACTGCGCTCGCTCCAATTTATAGTTGAAACAATTATCTTTATTATAAAAGAGGTTTTTAGTCTTTCACGGTTGTGCCTTATACTTATCAGGATTTGATGCTGCTTATAAGTATCGGCTTGCATGGTGATGTAGATATACAGTAGGCTTGCGGGCCGGGTCACCATGTGAGAGAGAGAGGGAGGATTGAGGAGTCCTGAAAAGGACTCTAGGTAATCTTTCTTGAGGGTGTGTAGTCCTGAAAAAGGACTGT
Organism: Strongylocentrotus droebachiensis; assembly: GCA_035222895.1. Taxonomy (NCBI): domain Eukaryota; kingdom Metazoa; phylum Echinodermata; class Echinoidea; order Camarodonta; family Strongylocentrotidae; genus Strongylocentrotus; species Strongylocentrotus droebachiensis. The sequence continues at coordinate 35,806 of JAVYIG010004588.1, read as the reverse complement.
TGGGGTAGTCTTGGAAAAGAATGTTGGTTAACTTTCTTAGCTTATAGCTCTAAGGAGAACTATAGCGCTTGGAGAGGATGAGTGGCGGAAGTGGCTCAAAGTTTCGAACAGATTGACTATCCGTCGTCAGGAGTGGAGAATAGCTGGCGTGCGTGAGCTTAAGTCACCGGGGTGCGGACGTCGGGGACGTGGAGTGCTGATTGAAGACTTGAGTTGTAGTCCGGTTGGGGGTGATGCTTGAGTCACGGCAACGCTTGAGGAAGGTTAGGGGATTCTTGTGTTTGGCTTCTTTAACGTAGTTACGCTGCAGTTGCCGGGATGATACTTGGGTCGGCTCCTGCCCCGTAGAGCTGGGTTAGATGCTGCTTGTAAGTATCGGCTTGCATGGTGATGTATATATACAGTAGGCTTGCGGGTGCACCGTGTGAGAGAGAGGGAGGATTGAGAAGTCCTGAAAAGGACTCTCGGTAATCTTTCCTCTCTCTCACATGGTGCACCCGCAGGCCTACTGTTTATCAGGATTTGTTTTTAATCTTCTTTATATGATGAAATTGTTTCAATGCGGCCTCACAGAATTCAAAATGTTTGCTTGCTCTCTCGATCGCTTACTATTCAGACCATCACACCCAAATGCAAAGTATGATGCTTAAGAAATATCTTGGACCATATGTAAATAGATAAACAAATATTAATATCATCCCTGATAATGTAATCACAATTTTAACAATGAAAGAATTTCTGATGTCTATAATTGGTAAATGTTTGCTTTGTGGTCTCTATTTGTAGTGCCCCCTATTTTTTCTCAAGAAAGTCCCCTTTTTGATGCCCCCACTTTGGAAGACGCTCTGCCGCCCCTGTTATACAGATGTAAATGTGTACCTGATACGCTTGTGTACTAGCTACTTTGGCGGCTCAATTAGAACAGGGCAATGATGAATAAGCGCCATGTGAACGTCACAGTGTGACGATTAATAACTTATAAGAAGCCAGTATTACACAAGGGTTCTGGTTGTATGTTAATGTTTATAAGGGAAGGTTTCTTTTAGCGTATCGGAATGGGTGCAAAGTGCATTGTTGAAGGCTCGAGATGGTAGAACACTCAGCCTGTAATCGAGACTACATGTGCTATACTACAAACATGGTTTAGTACATGCTGCTTTGACCTAACATAGCTTTTCGTACATCGTGAGATACCCTTCCGAAGTTTTCTGCATGTGGATAACAATGATTTTTTCATAGTAGAATGGGATGTATGGAAATCGATCAAAAATGTTTGAACCAGTAGAAACCAGTAGAATTCGGGTTTGTAAACGTTTAAGATACATGCAGAAACCCGTAGAAGATGGTGAGATGTGAGTTGGTAAAACATCGGGATGTTCTGTAGCACGGTCAGCTATTTATCTTCGCCTACCAATCGATTTTGACGGACCACAGTTTGGAACGAAGTCGGGTCTTCTCTGGTGACGTCACACGATCAAATTTGATTTTCAATCTGTAAAAACCCAATAGACCTGTTTACTAACTTATTCAAATTGTATACAGACTTTTTAAACAAAGGCTGTTCTTGATATAAAAAAAAGCTTGCCCGAGGCTTGCTCGACATAGCAACAAGTTTTGTATGCAGTCTGAATTCCAAGTATATTATAGTTCATTCATTAACATGTTAATGGAATAGCTCGTCACTAAGTCAATATAAATGTCAGTAAACCGGTCTATTATATATCCTCCCCCACACACACAAGCACACCCACACGAAACTAGCAAACACGCACCTATTCACTCTCACCCACCACCAACTATTTCATATGGGTTTATGTGTATCCTACTGCTTTAAAAAACTACCTGCTGGGCGAGATTTGCCGTAAGGCAAAGAAAATAATTCTGCGACTATAGTATCTTTCCAGTTTGAGGAAACTCATCCTTCCAGTACAACTATCCCATACACTTCCTGTCCACTAAGCCGAACATATAACTACCTTTCCGACAATTAACTTCTCACTTAATGTAAACTATTATTGAATTGAAATGGTATCTATCATACAATCAACACGACAGCCTAAGTGCTGAATTGCATGGAGTTTACATAGTAAAACCACACATTCTTTTGTTTAAAACAAACATTTCAGTAATACAAGACAATGAAGGGGGAAACAGAAAGAGAGAGAGAGAGAGAGAGAGAGAAAGAGGCAGAGGGGGAAATGAGAGACAAGACAGAAAGGAGATAAGGAGACTCGATATTGAGGCGTTAATTGATTAACAAACTAATCATGGATTACCGATTTTTGACACAAAGACTTCGTGGAGGTATTTTAGGATAGTTGTATGAAGGGCAATGGTCTGAAGGTAACATTACCTGGGATAAAGGGGTACCCTTGGATGTTCTTTTCACTGGTTTATGACAAAACGATATCAGAGACTATATGCCGTATTGAAATTCAATATCAACAACCCTCTTCTTTAATTCATTCATTCAAATGCAAGAAACAACTTGATCCCTGTCACCACATTTCAGTGTAGTTTGACTTACAAGCACCATATTTATACTTATACGCACCCACACACATACGCTTACAAAGACAACGTAAAAACCAACTACAATTGGTATAAAGCAATGCAAGTGACCCTTCCTTTAAGGTTGAAAGACAATAATGGAATACATGTATCTAAATAGGTACATTGTAAGAAAGCTATTATGAACAGATTAAAATGAAGTTTTAATTATTGATTTAAAATAATAAACAAATTCAAACTTCTTATACTGTAAATCATGCTGACTAGGCCAGTGAAAGTTTGAACCAGAGTCGATCAAAATAAGATTGTTTTGAATTCATAACACGATAGCAACTACTTTCGAAAAATGAATTTAAGGCAATTTCAATAGCCTTGTGCGTCACCTATTGAATGTCAAACACAAATTGACAACTCTGTGACCATGCATGTTGACTTGAGCGAGGAATAAGTTTCTATAATTACTGGGTTTGATCTTACATTTTTTTCTTCTTCTTGTAAGTCATTTGTATGGGTGGTCCAAAAGTTTAGCAGATGGCTGTAGATCGAAAATCAGATGGCTTCTACTGATAGTGCGGTCTCCAACCTGAATTTCGAAATGAATTGTACCTGGGTTATCATCCATCTCCCAACACAAAACTTCAACTTCTTTTCCCTGACGTATCTCCTGCATATATTCCACAATGTAGGTCTTCAATTTGTAGTGGATTAGCTCATGATGAAACGACCTAAGGAACCCGGCCACAGCTGCTGAACTCCCTGCATCAAACATGAATCGCAGATACGGTGTTTGGTTAACGTGTCTATTGTAATCATCATCGCTCCACTGCACTGTAGTCTTCCACCTGAAAACATCACCATTGTCAGGCTGCAAGGGTAAGAACTGATGTCTCTGCGGTGATGTCTTCAGGGTTGTCTTGTCGACATACTTCTTGATGATTTCGGAGCCGATAGGGACGGGCCTTCCTTTGTTGACATCCATCGCCATACACTGCATGAGGCTGGACAGATAGAGAGCCTCAGACTCTGCGTCTCGGTGATCAACGACGACGTACATAGATGTTCTTCCCAGAAAGGCTATGTACGAACCGTACCTGACTGGACGAGAAACGAAGTTCGTAACGTGGTATGCAGGAAGGAAATTTAAAGTGAGACTGCGACCAAAGAAAGATGAGTCGTTGCTGTCATCAAGCGATGGCGAGTGCTGATAAGTCGCAAGTTGAATGTTGCCAACGTGGCAGTGAGGATGAATGCTTCCTATACAAAAAGAGAAGGCAAAGAAGAAAAATAATAGTAAGTTGAATATATCATAACCATGTAAGAAAGACAAAAATGTGTTCATAGAGTTAGGTGCGCAAAATTGGAAAGGATAGTATAGTTGCAGATGCCTTTAACAGATTTGTAAGTTTTGTGCATTGTTTGTTAAATACAGAGGCAAAATATCTTGCGCTGGAAGAGACCGGTTTTAATTGTAAATGGAAATGTATTATAATCAATTTTGTTCACTACTCTTTTCCTCTATTCGTTAAATATGTTACCAAAAACAAACAAACAATGGTACCAAGTGACATTCTGAAAAAAAGCGCAGTTGAACAAGGAACAGAGTAATGTGGATATAGATTGTTCTAATGCTAAATATATAAGAATCACTGAGCATAAGAGGGACGTCAGACTCCGTCGAACTGACAACTCAGCCGTAGCCAAACATGCTTGGGATAACCAGCATCAACCAGACTGGGACGGGGTTCAGTGCCTTTCCCAGGAACGGCATTGGTATACACGGAGGGTAAAAGAAGCTATCAATATCCGTCTCAATCCTAATAATTTCAACAGCGACAACGGGATCGATATCCCCGATTTTTGGATGCGGACGATACGCCGCCATGACACTCGCCGTCCTGCCAGCCAACAACTGTCGATTCCATTCAGCAGACGGCCCGAGCCAGCGGCCCGTTGATTGGTTGAGTACCGTATGCGTCGGCCAATAGGCCTGGTGCATCAGCCGAACCAGCGGCCAAACCAGCGGCCTTGGTGATTGGTCGATCACCGTGTGCGTCGACCAATAGGCATTGGGCGTTATTGTTCCAATTATCGATCGAATTATAGACCGCTCCGCCGGTCCTCCCGTAAAGTATAAAAGACCCTTGCTTACAATAGTTTTTATCACCTGACGAAGTACCGCAGTAGCATACGAAACGTCGTGATCTTTTAGATTCCTTATTGACCACATTGCGAGACAAACGAATATCACTAGCGATATTATTTTTGATAGATTGTTCTAAGTCATATATGACATTTCCCATCATTGTTATAAACATACTCTGCGAATGTACGAAAGCTTCAGGGGTGTTTCACAAAAACTAGGATAGACTTAAGTTTGACTTGAACTACAGAACACCGTTCACGCCACTGGTTGCTCTCATCATTGGTCTCTCAGGGGGAAGTGCAAATCATGGTTATAAATCTATCCCGGCCCCCCCACTCAGGTTTCAAAATGACCGCATGCGTGTTGCCAAAATGTCCTTTTCGTAACAAAAGAAAAAGGTCGAGCCGTATTGACTTTACACACCGGACTTTTGCTGAAAAGGGGGGGGGGGGGTGCTGAAAAAGGCTCGTATACAAAAGAAAAAGGTCGAGCCGTATTGACTTTACACACCGGACTTTTGCTGAAAAGGGGGGGGGGGGTCGGTTGGAACACGCATATGCGTACCCTAAATAACACTGAGTGGGGGGGGGGGGGCGGGAAATCTATATAATAAACATTGCTTGATACTTCATAATTGTTGAATTAATACATACTTAATTTAAGTTTTACCTATGATTTGTTGTTATTCATTCCCCGAAAAAAGTTTTAAACGAGACGTAAAATTAGAGGAGAAATACCCAATACATAATGATCCAGATATTTATATTTTTTCAACAACGAACTACGGTAAACAAAAGAAGAAGACAATTCTGTAGATTTGTGATTACAATTTGCACGTCCCTTGAAAGACCATTGCCAGGAATGGTAAGATCAACCAGTGGGGTGAATGGCCTGCTCTAGTTCAAATCTAAATTAAGTCGTTCTAAAGGTTTGAGAAACACCCTCTGGCATAATAGCAAATTAATTGGAGAAATAAATGGAGTATTTAATGCAGAAGTTTTGTATGGCTTTGTTGATCAATACCGGAACATTCGTGTCCGTTGTCATATTCTAAATATAAAAATAGGATGGTAGTAGTTGAATCTAATGTACAATAAACAGGGGCAGCGATTTCTTTTCAAGACTAGCGGAGGGGGTGGGGGACGAAATGCGAGATTGTTAACAATATTTGTTTGTACATTTTGAAAAATATTATACGGGTGAGCGTAGCGACCGAGCGAGAAGATTTGTGTAGTTTTAATAGTCTAAATGCTGCACCATTGGGCCCTCCAGAGCCTAAAAGTGTGTTTCAGTCTTTAGTCAGTATTTGCAATTTGCTATAAATTTTGTTTGAACTTTTTCAAATGTTCCGGGGAGGGGGAACGATTCCACCCTAAAAAAGTGAGGGGGACGTGGGCCTCCAGGATCGCTGCCCCTGGCAATGTTGATAGGCTAGAATAAAAAACTTAAGCCTTTGCAATTATTGTCTGAAGAAAACAAACTTAAATTCCTTACCAATTTTGTTAAAATCATTCCAACCGAACTCCTTTAAATGATAGGATCTCGGATATTTGTTCGGGATGTTCCGGAGGACATCCTTCAAGAACTTGTGAAATTTAGTGTGCTCCTTGCTCTCGTGATGTTTTTGCATAGTGCAGCTTTTCGAGTAAGTTGTGCGGATTCTGCGAAAAGGATCAAACAATTATGCCCTTTATTTTATCTCGATTACTTTTGTAAAAATAACGATTACTTAAAGGAAAGCATTTCATAATCTTTCGGAAACCGATAATAATGAGGAAAATCCTAAATTACCCGACTTCCTTTATTTCAACTTCATATACATGTAGTTACATATGCTTATACGTACACATACTGCCCGTCCTGTTTTGATGAATGACCTGGAAAACCCAGCTTTGTATGATAGACGTCATGACCTTGTTGTGACCTGTTAAGTATGTGACTGAAAAAGGTTCCTAATTCAAGTGAAATCAAGTCCATTGAAATACCTGCAGGGCATGTTTACCAAATCTTTTGTGAGCTCTGTTGCACTCTGGTAGCCTATAATTATCTAGAGCCCCCGTTGAGTCAATTTCGACATGGCGATGCTTAGGGGATAGCTTTGAAATAATAAATGGTTGCCCTGATAAACGGATCACGCAACATACACAGGCAACATAGCGAATCTATATAATTATAAAATGAATTGTATTATTTAATATTTAATAGTAACGATAATGACGACGATTATATTAATAATAATGATGATGATAGTAATAATAATGATTTTAATAATAGCAGTAGTAGTAGTTGTACTAGTATAGTAATAATAATAACAATAGTAAAAATAATAATAATAATACAATTATTAATAATAATGACAATACGCATATCCATCTCTTAGATGCTCAAGGCGCCTACACATTCATTTCCATTCAAAATTTAGGCCCTATAATATATTATGAAGTACAGCCAATAACATGGTTAAAATATATTGTGAAGTGTACTCCCTTTGAGAAACCCGGCCACTATACATGGCATATCTATACAAAAAAGAACCATTAGGAAATAGGCCTACTGCACTGTACGGGTCACTATTAGGAAGCTATAAATAACCTACATATATCATATCTAGTAGCAAGTGATGGGATTTGTGTTGTATGTGTATGGTCGTGTATATGTGCCAATGTATGCTAGCTAGTATACCTATATATACTCGGTATAATCCTGTCACTTTTATTGGCTTTCACTGAATTACTTGGTATTTAATAAGCTTTGTACAAATGAGGTTGTACAGTTTTCGCGTTATGAAAGTTCTGAGAGAAACATTTCCCTACCTTGACGATGTTAACAAATGCCTCTTTGTCGATTTATATGATCCAATTATGCACGCCCTCGGTGTGTAAAAGAACAGATATATTTGATAGAGTCTAGAAAGATCATTGTTTTTTTTGTATCAGAGGGAAAATAGAAATCGAATTCAGCAGCACCAATCTATACACTGAGTAGTAAGCACCTTTCCATACAAACGAATGCACGGTGCATATAAATAGTTCTTGTCCAAAGCTTACTACTATGAGATTGACCTTTTACGATGACCTCAGCATGTCTACAGGGTATGTCAGTAATACGAGATTGATAACTGTTTAATTTCAAGCTTACGTAGTTTAGCCAGATAAGGGCTACGGCTACTCTATTCGTATACTTCTATTCTCCTTTTAAAAAAATTATATCTGTCAATCGTCACACAATTTAGCTACTGAATTTCAATTGGATTTTGCTTGCGTACGTCATTAGTATTTACTAATAATAATGAGTACTGATATTGTAAGAAGTACGTTTGCTTTGTATCACTTGAAGAATATAAATGTATGTTAAATGAATGGTATAGATGTGGCGACGTCTTAAGCCTTTGACTTATATTGCCAAATGTCTGCGTGTTTCTCCGTAGTATACTGAAAATGTTTTGTTTTTATTATTGTAATTGCCTTTTTAAAGTTTGGCTGCTATATTACTTGTTTATTCCCATGTTGACTATACCCTGTAATTTGATGAACCATGCCGGAAAGAAAAAAAAATCACCGTCAACTTAATTGTTGCTTTTTGATTTATCATGGTTATTTTTTGGCGATTGTGTTGAGGCAAAAGTCAAATATTTTCAAACTCTGTTCTTTATCAAAATCACTGGAAATGCGAGCAAAATCATTGCAACCAAAAATTAATCAGGATCATGAATTATTTCACAAAATTCTGTTAGGTATTGCTGATTCTTCGGGAGCATTGTCAGGGCCACATGGAAAATGAATTATTTTAACGCCATCAGATTTACGATCAGCGAACAAATCATGGCAATATTTTTTTTTTTGCATTATTTATTTATTTGTTGATCGCATAGGTACATAATGATAGATATGTCTTCCTTCAAACGCGATCTACGATTCGATATACACTCTAAGAAAAAAGGGTGCAAAATAAGAGTGTGCACCTTTTACATTAAAAATGAACCCTATTGAAGGAAAAGGGGTTCAAAAAAGGGTGCAATATAAGATTTTGCACCCTTCCCACAAAAAATGAACCCTATCGACCAAAAAAGGGTGCAAAATAAAAGTTTGCATATTGCATGCATATTAATGATTACTTTACACGTGTTCATAAAAAATGCATTTATCATGAATTGTTTTTTCCTTCGGCAATCATTAACCAATAGATTATTTTGTCTGATCATGTTACAATTACATTCACGTGTTATGATTACTAACCAAGAAACAACATGCATGTTTAATATGTATTTGTGTACGAGCAAATTTCACCAGTATTCCTCGAGTATGGGTGCAGGATTGAACCCCTAAAGGTGCTGCTATTGCATCGGTTTGCACCCCTTACGGAGCAGGATTGAACCATTTAGGGTACTAACATGTCTCCTAAAAGGTGCAATCTGGCACCCTCTTAAAGGGTGCAGGATTGAACCCATAAAGGTGCTGCTAGTGTTGCATCGGTTTGCACCCCTAAAGGTGCACGATTGAACCATAAAGGGTATTTACATGTCCCCTAAAAGGTTCAATCTGGCACCCTTTTAAAGGGTGCAGGATTTAACCCCTAAAGGTGCTGCCAGTGTTGCATTGGTTTGCACCCCTAAAGGTGCATACTTGCACCATTTTTTCTTAGTGTGTATAATAGGCAAGAGAACCCAGTTCCTTGTATGCCTTCACCTACTTTTCTCGACTCAATTTCATGTGACTTCATATTTTACACAACTCGATTACCGAATGTGTAGTTAATTACCCATGATTTTTTTCCACCAATATTTCATGAGAGTCATGATTGTATATATATATATTTGTAATTCACTTTGTGAAGGAATTCGCAATAATAAACCATTTCAATTTCAATTTCATTTCATTTTGAAAGAGTCAAAGGAAAGTCATTAAAAGATATTATGAAATCGTATTTTTTTAAACTGAGATGTAAAGGTTGGGTTAAGGGCGTAGGCGGCGCGTAGGAGGCACAGTGATCTCCACTTTTTCAAATACCCACAAAGTGCCCCCTTTTTTTACATAGGATAAGTGCCCCCTTTTCTTTTGATAAGTGCAACCCCCATTTTTTTCCTGAGATCCTCTTCACTTTCTCATAAATGTCCCTTTACACCTTCGATAAATGCCCTTATTAAAATATGATTAGGTTGTTTCATGCATGGCCTCACATTAACACCACAATTCACCCCTCGCGTGCGCGTGCCTGAACGCCTCATGTACATAATTATGAACTGTCTGATTAGAGGGGGCGTGGCTATTCCACTATTGAACAACATACATACACCAATTAACACCTATCTGTGCTTCAGTACTATTTGGTACGAGCAGGGAGCTAAAACGAGCTCCATGATTGAAAACACGCACGCGCCCTAATGTCTTGTCAGAGGGGGTGTGGCTATACATGCATGATCAATCTCCATCCATGGACCCCTACTAGACAGGTATGGGTTGATCTCAATGCGCATCCCCAATTACATTAGCCTGTTAAATATGTTAATTACAACTTGTGTGCATGCATACACCATGTACATGCGCTGTGTGATCAGAGAAGGCGTGGCTATTTCATGCATGACTAACATACACTATATATATATGAAGTACAGCCAATAACATGGTTAAAATATATTGTGAAGTGTACTCCCTTTGAGAAACCCGGCCACTATACATGGCATATCTATACAAAAAAGAACCATTAGGAAATAGGCCTACTGCACTGTACGGGTCACTATTAGGAAGCTATAAATAACCTACATATATCATATCTAGTAGCAAGTGATGGGATTTGTGTTGTATGTGTATGGTCGTGTATATGTGCCAATGTATGCTAGCTAGTATACCTATATATACTCGGTATAATCCTGTCACTTTTATTGGCTTTCACTGAATTACTTGGTATTTAATAAGCTTTGTACAAATGAGGTTGTACAGTTTTCGCGTTATGAAAGTTCTGAGAGAAACATTTCCCTACCTTGACGATGTTAACAAATGCCTCTTTGTCGATTTATATGATCCAATTATGCACGCCCTCGGTGTGTAAAAGAACAGATATATTTGATAGAGTCTAGAAAGATCATTGTTTTTTTTGTATCAGAGGGAAAATAGAAATCGAATTCAGCAGCACCAATCTATACACTGAGTAGTAAGCACCTTTCCATACAAACGAATGCACGGTGCATATAAATAGTTCTTGTCCAAAGCTTACTACTATGAGATTGACCTTTTACGATGACCTCAGCATGTCTACAGGGTATGTCAGTAATACGAGATTGATAACTGTTTAATTTCAAGCTTACGTAGTTTAGCCAGATAAGGGCTACGGCTACTCTATTCGTATACTTCTATTCTCCTTTAAAAAAAATTATATCTGTCAATCGTCACACAATTTAGCTACTGAATTTCAAATGGATTTTGCTTGCGTACGTCATTAGTATTTACTAATAATAATGAGTACTGATATTGTAAGAAGTACGTTTGCTTTGTATCACTTGAAGAATATAAATGTATGTTAAATGAATGGTATAGATGTGGCGACGTCTTAAGCCTTTGACTTATATTGCCAAATGTCTGCGTGTTTCTCCGTAGTATACTGAAAATGTTTTGTTTTTATTATTGTAATTGCCTTTTTAAAGTTTGGCTGCTATATTACTTGTTTATTCCCATGTTGACTATACCCTGTAATTTGATGAACCATGCCGGAAAGAAAAAAAAATCACCGTCAACTTAATTGTTGCTTTTTGATTTATCATGGTTATTTTTTGGCGATTGTGTTGAGGCAAAAGTCAAATATTTTCAAACTCTGTTCTTTATCAAAATCACTGGAAATGCGAGCAAAATCATTGCAACCAAAAATTAATCAGGATCATGAATTATTTCACAAAATTCTGTTAGGTATTGCTGATTCTTCGGGAGCATTGTCAGGGCCACATGGAAAATGAATTATTTTAACGCCATCAGATTTACGATCAGCGAACAAATCATGGCAATATTTTTTTTTTTGCATTATTTATTTATTTGTTGATCGCATAGGTACATAATGATAGATATGTCTTCCTTCAAACGCGATCTACGATTCGATATACACTCTAAGAAAAAAGGGTGCAAAATAAGAGTGTGCACCTTTTACATTAAAAATGAACCCTATTGAAGGAAAAGGGGTTCAAAAAAGGGTGCAATATAAGATTTTGCACCCTTCCCACAAAAAATGAACCCTATCGACCAAAAAAGGGTGCAAAATAAAAGTTTGCATATTGCATGCATATTAATGATTACTTTACACGTGTTCATAAAAAATGCATTTATCATGAATTGTTTTTTCCTTCGGCAATCATTAACCAATAGATTATTTTGTCTGATCATGTTACAATTACATTCACGTGTTAGCAATAGATATATTGATTATATGATTACTAACCAAGAAACAACATGCATGTTTAATATGTATTTGTGTACGAGCAAATTTCACCAGTATTCCTCGAGTATGGGTGCAGGATTGAACCCCTAAAGGTGCTGCTATTGCATCGGTTTGCACCCCTTACGGAGCAGGATTGAACCATTAAGGGTACTAACATGTCTCCTAAAAGGTGCAATCTGGCACCCTCTTAAAGGGTGCAGGATTGAACCCATAAAGGTGCTGCTAGTGTTGCATCGGTTTGCACCCCTAAAGGTGCACGATTGAACCATAAAGGGTATTTACATGTCCCCTAAAAGGTTCAATCTGGCACCCTTTTAAAGGGTGCAGGATTTAACCCCTAAAGGTGCTGCCAGCGTTGCATTGGTTTGCACCCCTAAAGGTGCATACTTGCACCATTTTTTCTTAGTGTGTATAATAGGCAAGAGAACCCAGTTCCTTGTATGCCTTCACCTACTTTTCTCGACTCAATTTCATGTGACTTCATATTTTACACAACTCGATTACCGAATGTGTAGTTAATTACCCATGATTTTTTTCCACCAATATTTCATGAGAGTCATGATTGTATATATATATATTTGTAATTCACTTTGTGAAGGAATTCGCAATAATAAACCATTTCAATTTCAATTTCATTTCATTTTGAAAGAGTCAAAGGAAAGTCATTAAAAGATATTATGAAATCGTATTTTTTTAAACTGAGATGTAAAGGTTGGGTTAAGGGCGTAGGCGGCGCGTAGGAGGCACAGTGATCTCCACTTTTTCAAATACCCACAAAGTGCCCCCTTTTTTTACATAGGATAAGTGCCCCCTTTTCTTTTGATAAGTGCAACCCCCATTTTTTTCCTGAGATCCTCTTCACTTTCTCATAAATGTCCCTTTACACCTTCGATAAATGCCCTTATTAAAATATGATTAGGTTGTTTCATGCATGGCCTCACATTAACACCACAATTCACCCCTCGCGTGCGCGTGCCTGAACGCCTCATGTACATAATTATGAACTGTCTGATTAGAGGGGGCGTGGCTATTCCACTATTGAACAACATACATACACCAATTAACACCTATCTGTGCTTCAGTACTATTTGGTACGAGCAGGGAGCTAAAACGAGCTCCATGATTGAAAACACGCACGCGCCCTAATGTCTTGTCAGAGGGGGTGTGGCTATACATGCATGATCAATCTCCATCCATGGACCCCTACTAGACAGGTATGGGTTGATCTCAATGCGCATCCCCAATTACATTAGCCTGTTAAATATGTTAATTACAACTTGTGTGCATGCATACACCATGTACATGCGCTGTGTGATCAGAGAAGGCGTGGCTATTTCATGCATGACTAACATACACCTATTCGGGTACTCTACTAAAACGCCCGACGAGTCGGGTATTTCAATGCTGTTTGATATCTCCAAATCAGCCCTACATTCATGTGTACCAAACTCGCACATGTGTATCCACTTGTCTGATCAGGGAGGGCGTGGCTACTCCATACATGACTCGCACTTTACCTGAAATGTTCGCCAACGCAGACATGAAGTGATTTTACGATACCCTGGGCATGAGTCTACCATTTGAAACTGATTAATACAATGTGAAATGTATTTAACCATCTGCTAGTGTTGTACTAAGCATATTGTTGGGATTGTAAATTTTAACAGCTGTATACATAATTATAGCGCAGGTGAAATTGTATTCCCAAGATCGCCCTTTCGTGCGCCAAAACAATCTTCCTGAATTTCAAGGATATTTTCTATAACAGACAATGGCTCAGTAACAAAGTCTTCTATTTGACAAACCGGCCCTGATATTAAAAACACACATGCACCCAAGTGCCTGGTCAAAAAAGTGTGTGGCTATACATGCATGATTAATCTCCATCTATCAGGACACTCAACTAAAATGCTCGTTAGGGCAGGTATGGGTTAATTTCACAATACGCATGACCAATTACATCGGCTTGTTAAATATACTAATTACAATTTGTGTGCCTGCATACACCATGTACAGCATGCGCTGTCTGATCAGGGAGCGTGGCTATTCCATGTGAGATTAACGTACACTTATACTGATACATTACTAAATACTCGACATGCAGGGTATTTCAAAGCTGATTGATCTGAGCTTTGTAAAAACTCTATTATTTGACCAATCAGTCCCTACAATGAAAACAAGCATGCATCCAAGTGCCTGATCAGAGAGGGTGTGGCTGTACACGCATGATCAATTCCTTTTTGTTATGATACTCAGTTGATATACTCGAGAGGGCAAACAAGTGTTGATTCAGAGTAGTAGATCCATGATACCACAGCGTACAGAATACATTACACTGATTTATTGAATGTGCTTATTACAATGCGGATCGCATTCTATATTCTGCGTTTTTCCCCCTTTTAATTATCTCTGCAACTCATGCACTATAAGCCTTTAATGCAGAAGACTGACCCAATCTACCCTTTTGTATTGTTCACAATCTCAACTATTTTATACGATTTACTTGAATTGTAATTCCTAATGCCCGACTTGGCACGTACAGGTATCTTAATAATGTTTGTTGTGGCCTCACAGTTACCTCACCATTCACCCCTTGTCAAACTTTCGTCACTGCATATATCATGTACTCTCTAATCAGAGGGGGCGTGTTTACTCCACTCTTGTTTATCATAATTTTATCCTGATACTCTGCTGAAGCGCCCGACTGGGCGGGTATTTCGATGCTGATGGATAGAGTTTTGTAACAGACTTCTGTATTTTTTATATCAGTCTTGTTTACTCGCATGTACATACTAACACATATGCATCCACGTTTCTGATCATAAGGGGTGTGGCTACGCAAGATTAATTGTTATTGTACCTCTACTTTTCTGAAATGTTAGGCAACACGAACGTGGAATTACTTTACTACACCTGGTGTATAAGGCGATCATTTGAATCTGGTCAATACAATGTGAAATGTATGTAACCACTCAGTAGCTATGTACTTACTTTAATCTCAAATTTTTAATATCTTGCACTCGTTGCTAACCTTTAAGTTTACAAGAGGAATACTATTTTTGGTTATGACAGTAACTATTATACAGAAGATAGGAAAATAAAAAATAAAAAACTAACAAAAAAACAAACAAAAAACAAACATATTCTTCATTTTATTTTATCTAAATTTTGAAGGCCGATACACTCAAGGCCCATGGTCCATTATCGATTCCCATAGCACATGTGAAATTGTATTCCCATGTAACCAGCCTTTTGTGCGAATAATAATTAATCACCCTAGATACACAATGAAATTGCGGACAGACAATGTCTTATTGACAAACAACTATAATTGGTAAATCACTCCCAACTTTGAAAACTGAGTGGAGCCTGATCCACTCATGCTCCTTTATCACATTTATATGAACAATATTCCTACTTTGTTTACACCCCTGAGCTTATTTAACGTATGGCTTCGTTACACTTTATGATTAAAAAAAAAGCATATTCCTGGGTTTGCTCCTTATTCATTTGTATGTGACCGCTTATTTATTATTCTTTTATGTGTAAATGATTTCAACTATTATATACATGTTCTTACGTGGTTGAGCTCTGCTCTACTGCTTCCGGTGATTTTCTTATGCTGACCAAGATGGGTCTTATTATTTTTATAGATGAACTTTATATTGATATTGACTGCACATCAGCACCACAGACACACACGAACACACGTTCAGTCACTTGCAAACGCACCTACACCACAAGCACGCTTGCAGTTGATCCCTTACATAATATCTGGTACTTTACATTTTATCGTTTCTGATGGAGTCACTCTCTTTTATTCCTGATAATTACATATAAAATTCATACAATAGCAAATACTACACACCTCAAGAATTCAATAACATGTTTGACAGTAATCCAAATGATATTTC
This sequence comes from Strongylocentrotus droebachiensis, assembly GCA_035222895.1. NCBI lineage: Eukaryota > Metazoa > Echinodermata > Echinoidea > Camarodonta > Strongylocentrotidae > Strongylocentrotus > Strongylocentrotus droebachiensis. The sequence goes on along the minus strand of JAVYIG010004588.1, from coordinate 19,819 downwards.
CTCTTTACATGCAAATTTAAGAAGTCTGAATAGAAACTTCGAATATTTTGAAAATCTCTTACACACGTTAAACAATTTCAAATTCTCTGTTATTGGTATTAGCGAGACATGGCTACATGAAAATTCCCCAGATTTGTTTAATTTACCAAATTATAAGTTGATAAGGGCAGATCGCAAAGGAAAAAGAGGCGGAGGCGTGGCCTTCTACATTGCTGAAAAACTGAAATTTAAGATCCGTTCCGATGTGAAACTGTTACATGCAGAGACTTTATTCATTGAAATTGAAAACACAGAATTTAAGAATATCATCATAGGTTTAATTTATAGACCGCCAGGCTCTAATTTTGATTTATTTTATAAGGAACTTGAGCAATATCTCTATATAATAGGTAATGAAAATAAGCATACTTTTATTCTTGGAGATTTTAATATCAATTTCTTACCCTCAGTCGTCAATAATAACTCAAACAATTTTATGAAACTTATGTACTCATTCGGCTTCCATTCATTCATCAATAAATCCACCAGAATTAACCCATATTCATAAACTCAAATTGACAACATTTTTTCCAACGTACAAAACAACATGAATAACAAAATGATAGGAGGAATTCTATGCTCTGAAGTTTCAGACCACTTACCAATATTTTTAACTTGTGAATTAAAACTACCATGCCCCAAATCATTTAACCAACGTACATATCGAAAAGAATCTAAACGTAATATTGAATTAATGAAGCAAGACTTATTACTTGAGGGGTGGGAGGATGTATACAATGAAGCTGACGCGAACATATCATATAATCTCTTGAATAATAAATTACAACATTATTATGAAAAAAATATTCCCATAGGTAAAGTAAAAAATAATAGAAAAGCCCCAAAACATCCTTGGATAACAAAGGGTTTATTGAAAGCAATACAGACACGTAATCGCCTTTACAAATCACATTTACACAATCCTACTGAAGCCAATTTAAAAACATACAAGTTATATCGCAACAAGTTGACAAAATTCATTCGTATATCACGTAAAATGTATTATGCTAATAGAATAAAGGATGTCAGTTCAAATACTAATGCAACATGGAAAATCATCAAAGAGGTAATGGGAACTAAGGCAAATCCCCCACCTACTGATGATATGACTTTAAATGGTTCTAAAGTTGACTCTTCCCTTCACGCAAACTCATTTAATTCATTTTTTACAAACATCGGACCCAAACTTGCAAGCAAGATTAATAGCCGAAATGCGCATTTCACGGATTATCTCCCCCAACCTAATCCACATTCTCTGTTCTTGAGCCCCACGAACCCCACCGAAATTATCAATATTACACGTTCTCTTAACAACTCCAAATCTCACGGGCATGATAGAATTAGTGTGTCTCTTTTAAAAGAAATAATCCACCCACTTGCTAACCCTCTTAGTCACATTTTCAATAAATCATTATCACAAGATGTTTTTCCGGACTTATTCAAAATCGCCAAAATCAATCCAATTTTCAAAAAAGACAATCCCCAACTCCCATATTTAACCTACTGTAACGTTGTTTGGGCTAGTTGTGGTTCTACAAAGCTGACTCCTATTTTTAAACTACAAAAGAGAGCAATTGGCATTTGTACATGATCGCATTACTTGGCCCACACCGATCCTTTATTTTTTAAACAAAAAGCACTAAAAATTGCCGACTTATATACTATTCAAATAGCTATCATTATGTTTAAGTATATTAATAATCTGCTCCCTTCGTCTTTTGATGACATGTTTAAGTTCAATAGCTCTGTCCATACCTACCCAACTCGCATATCCGGAAACTTTCATCTCACAAACCCAAGACTGTTAATTGCCTCTAAATCAATTCGTCATCATGGTCCAGACATCTGGAATAATCTTTCAGACAATATTAAATCTTGTTCGACCATATACTCCTTGAAAGCCACTCTAAAAAAAAACTATCATTCAATCTTACGAATCCCATACTCCAAATTAATATATTTACATAAATATTCACATTCGTCATTCAATATCTTCATTTTACTCAACTGCTACATACAGCACCAGCACCTGCACCTGCAATGCACCTACTTGATCAGTAAATATCAATTTCAGTCACGAATCTTTTTATGAGGCTGCCATCAATTTCAAGCCTTACCGCTCACGATTGCGGTCTCCTGCGTTCATTGATTGGATTATATATTATATTATATGTGTTATATTGTATTATATTATATGTGAGAGTATGTAAAGGTGTATATGTGTATGTGTATGTATGTATGCATGTGCTATGTATATGTATATATATATATGTATATGTATGTATATGTGCGTATATATGGATATATATCTATAAACAAGTTTAAGCTCACTTCCTTATTTTGTATTCATTATGTATCATGACTATATTGTTTATCTTATGAATTGTTTTGTATATTATCTTTGTAAACACATTTTATATTATGTATTGTATTATTTTGAACGCAGAAATAAAAGCAAACAAACAAACAAATTAGCGCCCCTTTTCCTTTCAAATACGTGTCTCTTTCATATTCTGTTAAAGTTATTTAAAACATCATTGTTAGTAGGAAACTTTCCAATTTCACAAACTAGAGCTGATATCATCTTTCTACATAAGAAACGCATCAAAGAAAACCTTTAAAATTGGAGGTCGAAAAGTCTCTTAAATACTGATTATAAATATTAGCATCTGTTTTAGCAGGAAGGTTGAAAACAAAAATTAAATGTCTGTACTGATTCAGAGCAAAATCTAAATCTTAAAGGATGTTTTGTTGGGAGCAATATTCGTTCGATCGATGATTGTAATATGTTATTTTGAAGAACAAAATAATTATGGAGCTGTTATCTTTTTGGATCTAGAAAGGGATTTCGATGAAATAAGTTGGGAGTTTCTATAAAGGCCTAGATTAGAAAAATTTAGTTTCGGTAGTATATTTATTGGATATATAAAACTCTTTACACAAATGTTCAAAGTTGTATTTGTTCATAATAATTGGCAATCATTATTTTTGTTTTATCTGCAAAGAGGTCTCCGACAGGTTGCCCAGTGTCCGCTGTATTGTTTGTAGTTGTCATCGACATATTAGCGATTGATATTAGATCATATGAAGCTATTCAAGGTGTTCAATTACCAGGATCAGGAGTTATGCCTGCTACTCAAGTGAAAATTAGCCTACAGGTAGCAGATGTCACAAAAAATTGTTGCAAACGAAATTTCTTTGAAAAATGCCATGCGTAAACTTAAAACTTTTGGTTGTGTATAGTTTAAATATGTTAAAATCAAAAGGTTTTCATTTTGGTGACTTGAATGTAGAACAAAATAAAGAAATCACATGGTATAATCAGTTTGTAAAAACACTCGGGGTTTATTTTAGTAAGAACACGGAATCACCTTATGAGAAAACATGGAAGGAAAAGGTAGAACAAATTGAAAACCAAATTAAAGAAGTGGAAATGTAGAAAGTTTACATACTGTGGTAAAATAACTGTATTGAATTCACTTGTATTCTCAATTATCACTCATATTATGTCAGTTTTTCCAAATATTGATTTTTATAAATAAAGGAATTGAAAAACTCATTTACAATTATGTTTGACATGGTTTAGATAGAGTAAAAAAAAACAAAAAAAAACGGGTCAACTAGTAAATGAGGTTTGTATATGCCAGACTTTGTTTTGGAAAGTTTTGCTTTGAAAGTTAATTGGCTTTATAAGGAAAATAAAGAGCGTAATTTCAGATGGAAGATTCGTTAACACTATCATTTGAACCATCCTAGTCCCAACCTTTTAGTGCTCAAGATAAGTTTCTTAAAAGTCGGAGAATTAAATATTTTAGGAGATATAACTTTATTTTATCAACAATTTGCATAAGGGCACGGACAACATGTCAACGTGTAAATAAATCATAAAATGAGGTCACTTTTATCAGAATGCAGCTGTTATGGGGAAACACATACATTAAAGACAACAAATTATGTTTATGGCGGAAAAACTTGAAATATTTTTTATTGGGAACATCATAAACGCCCAAGGAGATGTCGATATAAATCGGGCAAAAGAATTACTTTGTAGTAAACATGAGGTTAAATTACTTTGGAAGTGCATACCACGTGAATGGAAAAGAAAATTAAAATGTGAAACTGTTTTTTGTTCATATGAAAACATACTTCTTCATTATTTTGAATTGACACCTAAAGTATGCCATGATATATCAGTTACACAAATAAAATGTCACAGTTTATATATTTGATGATCTTATTCAATTTAGATAGTTCTTTTGTGAGTTATGTAAGTTCAATGTGAGAATCTTATTCAGTTTATGTAGTTCTTTTATGCGTTATGTAAGTTATGTGATCGAGGATCTTATTCAATTAAGATAGTTCTTTTGTGCGTTATGTAAGTTATGTGAGGATCTTATTCAGATTAGAAAGTTCTTTTATGGGTTATGTAAGTTATGTGAGGATCTTATTCAATTAAGACAGTTCTTTCGTGCGTTATGAATGACAAGTAATTTTGCGCTTTAGTAAAGTGAATTGGTAAGACTATAAAGTACCGAAGCTGTGGAATTTCTCAATTTTGTCTTCATTTTCCGAAAGAGCATCAAAATAATGTCCAAATGTCGAAAACTAATTGAATACTTTAAGTATTGGCTGAGATATGACCATCTGAATATTAAATAGATGTCCTACGGGAACTCAGTGTCATACTGCTCCGGCTCATAGTGTTACTTCAAAATCAGTGTGAATAATAATTTTTTGTTTATCTATTGCACATGAAAAAACAATGTTAGGTCTACTAACAACATAAGATGTTTTTAAAATGTGGCTCTACTTGAAGGAGTGCTGAAAAAAGGGTCTCTTTTTTGGAGAGGACACTCTTTGACACACCCCTGACAAACAAATTTGAAACGCGCATTTACCAAAAACTGAATAAGTGTGGGAAAAGTTAATATAATAATTTTGTAGGATATTATTGAATCTTATCAAGGAGGAAAAATAGTACGGTCTTACTTGAAATAATAACGCTGATTTCGGAGAGTACATTTTTTTGACACATTTTGCAACTCATTTTTGGTGCAAAGTTAAAATTTGTAGATTTGCCAAAATACTACACCCAATTCAGATCTTACATAGACCCGTTGGAAGAGTTAATTCTGATAGTTGTTAATGTTTTTTGGGTACGTATGCCAGATATGCACATGTTCAAACTTTGCAAAAAATGAAATGAGACAGCAAAAATGTGAAAAAACGGCATATAATTACGTATTTTGAAAAATAGTTGGTCGTTTCATACAAATGTTTTCGCTGTTGTAGGTTGATCTAACTGTGCAAAATAGTTGACCGAGGAAGATTTTCCTTGGCTGTTCATTTTCTTTTTTTACGGCCATCAAAGTGAGTTTTGCTATTGTGTACCCTGATTGTAAAACAACCCAAATATGAAAAGGTCCCACGATGGAAGTGCTATATAAATAGCCTTTGTTTCCCCCTTTTCAAAGAATACTTCCATTATTGAGTGCATGCTCTACATTCAAAATCACATGTGCATTACTGTTTTCCTCCTGTCGAAAACAACCCCTAATCACTTTTCTACACTTCTGAACTATCAAGAACTTAAAAAACGTTATTTCCCTTTTATCATGTCAGTACATGTAAAACTTAATATTCATCATGTTGGTTTCAATAATCATTAGGATTGTGCGTTTTGCCAAATTTTTATCTTTCATGAATTATGGGCAATGGAATACACACATACAGTCGATGCAAATAGTATTATATTTTCCTTTGTATTGTGATCCTACCGTATGATAATAATAATAATAATCTTTGATTGTCCATAAACTGATTGATAAAAATAAACACGGACGACTAATATAACAACTACGATAGTTACTGAGCAGTAGTAATCATAATCAGCTTCAATGTAGAGGGCGATATTCTAATTATGAAAAATCATACTTTGATCAAGTCTGCCAAATACATACCAGAATGAGAATGAGAATCAAATTTCTGTGTTCTTTATTTGAAGGAAATTGGAAATAAAGAATCATACCCTAAGGTCAATCCAGAAAAAACAGAAATATTTAAAAAATCTGTTCTTAACTTCACTGGAACTCAAAACGAAGGATTTTGCCGTGAAACATTGCTTTCCTCTTATCAAAGTACATGTTTTATTCAATAACTAAAATCGATCCCAATTCTTAATTTTCTCGAAAAATCAACTCAAATGTGGTTTTAGTAGTTATTAGTACAAGTGTGTATGGGCTTACAAACTTGCTTCCTTGTAAGCCTATAATTATAAGGGTTAGGGTTAGGGTTAGGGTTAGGGTTCGGGATAAGTGCCATGATTGTCTGGCATGTCTGTTAAGATATCTCTCCATTTATCTCTGTCCCCTTTTGCTGGCACAACTGATATATATGCAAGTTTTTACAGTCAAATTATTAAATACTCTCAATATCCTTGCTACAACTATTATAATCATTAGTATAATTGTGATCATTAGCATGAACATCTTCATCATCATTATTTTTCTTATTACTATATGCCTTTTTATCGTTAATATAATCAGGTGAAATATGTAGAAAAGAGAACTTAATCGACATTGATTTTAAACTATAAAAACTCACGCTGTATACTCTACTGTACTGTACAGCGTACAAGTCACGAGTGCTATACTTTATTTATAACCATGTTTTGTTCAGTTCGAGTTCCATCCAGTTCTTTCCGGATACAAATGCATCATTCAAATATATAGTTACACAGCCCGCAGCTGTAACATGGTTAGTTTCAATTTGCTTCAAGGACATTAATTGTAGTGTCGATATTATCATGTTTGCCTTGCATGCTTCATCAGGCGGTTATTGTATTGACTTGAAGTTGAACGTTCGTTTGTAAACAAAGAACGCCGACCCATATGAACCCTGCGCACTTTAAGTGTTTTACCGCCCCCAGTGGCGTAGAATGGGCTCAGAGGTTTGGTCTTTAGTCTACTCGATCAATGTTTTTCAACCTTTTGTCACTGCACCCTTTTAAGAACAAAAAAGAAACTTCTCGGCAGGCCAATTCCAAATACGTCACAGAAGATTTGCCTCACTATATGGTACTCGTCGTTTGTCATATTATATTGTACACATTATACACAAAATATCATATATTCCTGGTCATCTAGATACATCAATATGAGGATATATATATAGTGCCCCCCCCCCCCCGGAGCGCTGCCCTTGTGACTTATGCATACGATTCTATACAGCAGTGTCACATGATAAATTGAACTACCTGTATAAATATCAAACTAAGGATTACTCCATGAGGACAATGTACATGTAATTATGACTCGTAAAATTTCATACACACCTAATATGCAGCATTTCAGCATACATAACCAAACGCACACTATTTTCTATACATGCACACAACTGTGGGAATTCCCACATTGGGAAATGTGTAGTATATGCGGATGTTTGGCAGACGAGCGTAATATGATTATAGAGATTGTATACCCTAACTGGTTTTCCCCAAAGCCCCATGTGCATGTGTTCCCACGCAGATTGATTTGATTGATTGGTTGGTTGCTTGTATTCATATTCGATGCAAAAATAGAAGTAAAGCAACTTTAATATAGAGAGATATAGTAGTACATGTAATATACAGTAAGATGTAACTGGTAAATTCTCTATACATTCTAGGCATGGGTGCGAGATGTAATAAAAGCGAACAACAATGATTTGACTTGACTAATCACTGATTATAGTTCATGATAACAAGTTATGAAGCAATAAGAAACATATAGATGATGAAGACGTTCATGATGATGATAAATATAATAATAATAATAATAATGTTATTAAAGGTACTATGTCCCTTTTGCAGCCAACCTCAAATGCTGTAGAACTTTGCAGGAATTATGAATATGTCATGTATGTCCTATCTGTGAAATTTAAACGTTAGCAGTGTCCTCATATTCAAATTATGCAAGGAAACCCGTTTACTTGCTAGAATTTACAGTCAGACACTATTGAGTGACTGACTGGCTTTTTTTTCTTCTTTGGTAATAACATACATGAAAAGAGTTGTAAAGGGTACATGAGCATTTGTCTACATCAATAACCCACTTCTTGTGATGGCCAAGATTAAACTGATCGAATCTTTGCGCAGCATAAAACGTAGAACTATAGCCCTAAAGTCGATTTGAAAACTATTAGTCGTTATTTTCCCACTTGAAGACATTTGCGAGCCCCACCTTTTTTAGGGAAGTTCTAAATTAGTATTATCTTTCAAATGCAGTTGGAATTTAACTTTTTCATTTTTTGGGCCTGCAAATGGGACATAGTACCTTTAACAATTAATACCAATACTACTTTAAAAAAATAAACATCCTGATCGATGGAGAGTGGCAAATATGGATGAATTCAATATTTTGACTGGTATCAGTTGTTCCAGTTCAATTGTAGCAAAAACTGAAAGGGACTAAGACCACAAAAGGCGATACAAATTATAAGTCATTCAGGTGAAATGTAGAAAAGAGAACTTGATTTTGAAGTTAGCCCAAAAAGTAACGTTGTTACTCGATCTGCTTCCACTGTATGGCGTGCAAGTCATGACTGCTTATTTAATTTATTAGCATGTTTGTTCAGATGAGTTCATCAGGGAAATGTTGCCTCTCATGGTGTTACATCAATGGAGACAATTTTACTGCATTACAGCGTACTATCGAGAGATTATTTTTATTTAGACCACTTTAGATATAAATTGTATTTAAGAGAGTAATAAATCAAACTAATAGTATAATCATTGTTATGCTAGTGAGAAAGAAAATCATATTAAAAGTGTCTCTAGGAATTACTGCTCTTTAAGTGGGCTCATAATTGAAACAGTCTCAAGAAATAACTGCAATGTTTGAATTCAAAATTTCATGTAACATGTTTGTATAGTCTCATATACATAGTTCCGTGTTTAAGTGCAAGCGACATACAGCAACTCGAGCCAATTTCTTATTATTTTCACGAGTTTAAGGTCTCACAGTAAGCATAGGAGTATTTATGTGGTACATAACATAATCAATCTTTTTCAGTCGCATCCAGATTATTTTAATTATTTTGTTACAATGCAATTTCATTTCCCCTCTGTTTATTGAATGATTGTGAGAATTAGATTCATTATTGATGAATAGAGTTTGTATCTTCTTAGAATTGTATTGGTTAAACTAAAGACTAAAGAGAAATTGATAAATACAGTTCCGTGATGGTATCAACTTCATGTTTAAAATATAAACAAGCATTTAATGAAAAGAGGCATGAAGATATGTTTCCAACTTTTTGGGTGACACTGTATATTCGCCACATTTTGTACTGGTATACACCCAGATACAGTGACTTTTAATGTTACAATCATAAACATATTTTTTTGTTTGGACACATGTTTACTTCCTCCTCCACATTCCATATTCATTACAAAATTATAATGCCATTCAGTTAGTCTAAGTACTGATGCATTTCTATCCGGATAGAATTGCATCATTCATGTTTACATATAGTTAGGCGAAATTTGTATCATCACGTATTTATAGTCAAAACATATTCTTTCACATGATTGATAATAAGAGCTTCCATTTCATTTTTTGAGAGGGGGGCGTTTCCAAAACTGGTCTTTACCTTAAAGCGTTATTCCGCTTTCCATTGGCGTAGCATGGCCGAGCTATAGTCGTGGAGCGGGGTGGGGGGGGGGGGGGCACTCATCTACTAGATCAGTGTTTTTGTTAATATTTTTTTTTGTCATGGCACCCTTTTAAGGAATCCAAGACTTCGCGTCACCCCCGATCCCAAATTCGTCACTGATGATTCACTTCGCATCACTATGGCACTCGTCGTTTGCCATTACTGTACTGATGAAGACACTGGTTTGAAACAGTAATGTAAATAATTGTAGAAATAAGAAGGAAATTGCTCATTCACTATAAACTTAAAGAGAATGAAAAGCTCGCAAATTGTGTTACACATTTCCCAAAACTCATTCTGTTCTTTAAAACCAAATGCAACTTGATAGTCCAATGATCGCTCATAAGGAGCCTGTGAGCTAGACTACATCGCCCACGCATGTGGAAATCCCCAGTTTTCTTGAAAAACATACGTCTAAAATAGAACGAACAAGGTCCCTAAGTCAGTGTTGGGAACAGTGGCGCATATCTGTACTGATACCTATTGCTTTAGTGGTGGTGGTGGTGGTGATTGATCTATTCAATCATCTCCCCTGAACAATAGATATGAAGTAAGGATTGTTGTCCATGGTTGGGAACGTAGCGCGTTTCAATGTTTGAAGGTCATGATTATTAACCAATGTAAACATGAAACCGTACTGTGCCATAAAGTTGGCAACGGTTCAAGTTTCGTACTTTGGAACTCTGTATTTATAGGAACACTTTTGAACACACACCCAAAGGAATCAAAGTCTAACCAAATTCATTTGCCTCTTCTTTTAATGGATATGGTAGGCTTTTATATTTTCTATAGAAAAAAAAAAACAGCACCACCCCCACTCTTAGACGCAGGCCCCGCTGAACGTTTCTCTAAGTAGGTGTGTGGGGGGGGGGGGGGGGGGGGGAGGTGTTTACGATCAGGTAGAGCGTAAGGTAAATTGGCCTGGGGTCTAGGGGCGAATCCCCTGCGGGGGTCAAGGGGTGGAGCCCCAAGAAGCTCAGGGGGTATAGGCATTTAATAACGGTCAGATGAGCATATTTTGATACCTTATTTGTGACACTGGCAGGACTCAAATTGGTGTGGGGTCCAGGGGGCGGAGCCCCTAGAAGCTCAGGGGTTACATACATTAAATGAGCGTCAGATGAGCATATTTTGATACCTTATTTGTGACACTGGCAGATTACGAATTGCCCTGGGGTTCAGGGGGTGGAGCCCCAGAAGCTCAGGGGGTATAGGCATTAAATTACCGTCAGATGAGCATATTTTGATACCTTATTTGTGACACTGGCATGTCACGAATTGGCGTGGGGTCCAGGGGGTGGAGTCCCCGGAAGCTCAGTGTTTTGGGGCAATAAATTACAGTTAGATGAGCATATTTGATACCTTATTTGTGACAGTGGCAGATCACGAATTGGCGTGGGGTCCAGGGGGTGGAGTCCCAGAAGCTCAGGGGGTATAGGCATTTAATTACCGTAAAATGAGCATATTTTGATACCTTATTTGCGACACTGACTGGTCACAAATTTGCGCGGGGTCCAGGGGGCGAAGCCCCCGGAAGCTCAGGGGTTTTAGTTAATAAATTACGGTCAGATGAGCATATTTTGATACCTTATTTGTGACACTGGCAGGACGCAAATTGGTTTGGGGTCCAGGGGCGGAGCCCCCACAAGCTCAGGGGTTTTATACATTAAATTACCGTCAGATGAGTATATTGTTATACCTTATTTGTGACACTGGCAGGTCAAGAAATGGCGTGGGGTCCAGGGGGAGCAGCCCTCTGAGGCTCAGGGGGCTTTAGGCATTAAATTACCGTCAGATGAGCATCCAGGGGCCCGCCTTAGGGCTATTGGTTGGGTTAAGGGGGCAGAGCCCCGGAAGCTCAGGGGTTTTAGGCATTTAATTACGGTCAAGGGTTTTAAGCATCAAATTACCGTCAAATTAGCATCCAGGGGCCCGCCTTAAGGCAATTGGTTGGGTTAAGGGGGGCAGAGCTCCGAACGTTCAGGGGTTTAGGCATTTAATTATGGTCAGATGAGCATAACGATACCTTATTTGTGACACTGGCAGATCACGAATTGGCGTGGGGTCCAGGGGGTGGAGTCCCAGAAGCTCAGGGGGTATAGGCATTTAATTACCGTAAATTGAGCATATTTTGATACCTTATTTGCGACACTGACTGATCACAAATTCGCTCGGGGTCCAGGGGGCGAAGCCCCCGGAAGCTCAGGGGTTTTAGTTAATAAATTATGGTCAGATGAGCATATTTTGATACCTTATTTGTGACACTGGCAGGACGCAAATTGGTTTGGGGTCCAGGGGCGGAGCCCCCACAAGCTCAGGGGTTTTATACATTAAATTACCGTCAGATGAGTTTATTGTTATACCTTATTTGTGACACTGGCAGGTCAAGAAATGGCGTGGGGTCCAGGGGGAGGAGCCCTCTGAGGCTCAGGGGGCTTTAGGCATTAAATTACCGTCAGATGAGCATCCAGGGGCCCGCCTTAGGGCTATTGGTTGGGTTAAGGGGGCAGAGCCCCGGAAGCTCAGGGGTTTTAGGCATTTAATTACGGTCAAGGGTTTTAAGCATCAAATTACCGTCAAATTAGCATCCAGGGGCCCGCCTTAAGGCAATTGGTTGGGTTAAGGGGGCAGAGCTCCGACCGTTCAGGGGTTTAGGCATTTAATTATGGTCAGATGAGCATAACGATACCTTATTTGTGACACTGGCAGGTCATTAATTGGCGAAGGGTCCACGGGGCGGAGCCCTCAATAGCTCAGGGGTTTTAGGCATTTTATAACGGTCAGATAAGCATGCAGGAGCCCGCCTTAGGGCCCCTTGTGGGGTCCAGGGAGCAGAGCCACCGGAAGTCAAGCCGTTTTAGGCATTTAATTACGGTCAGATGAGCATATTTTGATACCTTATTTGTGACACTGGCAGGTCACTAATAGGTTTGGGGTCCAGGGGGCGGAGCCCCCAGGAGCTCAGGGGTTTTAGGCATTAAATAACCGTCAGATGTGTATCCAGGTGCCCGCCTTTGGGCCCTAGGTGGAGCAAGGCCCGCTCGCCTGACAACTCCTGACAACCTGTTTACACTGTTTAAAGCTCTTCTACAAGTTATGTATTTTTAGATGTTGTGCAAGGGAGAGTAGCGACCGAGTGAGAGGATTCACATTTCTTAAAAATGAAAGTTTTCTTTCCATTTAGAGCCTCTTTCGCCCAGTTTCATATATTCCTCACTAGCTTCCCTCCCTCGCACTATCTAGACACATAATGGTTTCAGGAAGCCAAGTGCCTAAATACCTCCATATAGTGGCAACGAGATGCCTGAAAATCTTTTATGACAGCGAGGTACCCTGATATATCTTACGTATTTTGTATCAAAATTACATAAGACTCTTTATTATGATCAAAATGCTATTCGTTCCATCAGGCCAAACTTGATACATGGCAATTTTGACTTCACCTATTACATACCCTGGTGCTCAGTCACCCTTGACGGAAATATTTTGAATGTGATATCATCGGACAGAAAATGAATTATTCTTTATCATGAAATAGATTTCAAAGTCATGTTGGCTATGAGTTTCTTATTAGGAACTACTAGTATATGCACTGTATATCTACAGGATAACCAACAAACGCATTATCGGTAGAACTGCTTGCTTAATAACTCACGTAGACCTCTTGTACTTGCTAGCCCAAACTAGACTATCACAATTATTTGATAATATAAACAAAACGCTGTTGTATGGCTGTTATTTCATCAATTCAGTAGTTATTATTACTTTTACTAAGAGTATCATTTACAGTGCGTCCCAGAAAAAAACGATCTTAACTTAATCACGAATATAATTAATTAATAAAACATATTTGTAAAGCTTAGATCCTCCTCTTTCATTCGATGTAACTCATATGATGCATATTTGTCGCATGAATGATTGAAATCTATTTGAAGGAAGGGGTACCAATCAGGGTACGATCAGCCATAGACTAAGGACTTCATGCATGGTTTGTTGCTACGGCAGGCAGCCAGTGAAAACGAATTCGTTTAATAAAATTATGAAAATGCAAGCATTATTTTAAAAAACACAGAACTTTGTTATTCCTGGCTTAATTTTCCTGATTGAGGTGTCATATGCAAGGGCAGAAAATGAAATTGTAAGAAATTTGATTTTCTCTTTGAAATTCAGATACCGCCCGCCAAATGACTTTTTGGTTCCCTCTCTTCAAATTGTTTGTATTCACTCATGCGTGAAAAATGCATCATACGAGTTACATGAAATAAAAGATGAGGATCTAATGCCTACAAATATGTGTCATTTATTAATTATAATTGTGATTAAGTAATGATAAAACATCGATAACTCTCAGTTTCGTTTTTTTTCTGGGACGCACTGTATAGTCACTGTAGCCGAGATATTTACGAACGAAGAATTTCACTTTCAGTAGATAAAGTAGATTGAAATACCATACAAATGTAATTATTACTCCAGATAATGACTGAAAGCGAAATTAAAAGACATTTACGTGCTCGCATTATAATACCTCATGGCCATATTAGGACATGACTCAATGTACACATCGTGACTCACGTTACGGTATTAAATTTTACTTAAAGGTAATACAAAGTTTTGGGAAATTTTGAAAGTTGGGTGGATAGTGATTCTTTACAATTTTGATATATTTGGATGCCCCTGTGGATGTATTATAAGCACTAGAAAAATTAGCCCCTAAAACACTTCTGCTTTCGAGAAAAAAATTGAAAATAAGAGAAGGAGCTATATAACATAAATAGTTTATTATTTACAATTTCATAACTTGAGACTCGATTTCCACCGCGACAACAATCACTGAATATTGTAGGATCGCATATGCTTCCAATATGTTTATTTGAACCAAATTCATGACCCCACACCAAAACTTTGTATTACCTTTAAAATGATCCTGTTTTAGATGAATCTTAGGTCACAGACGATCAATCACATGAACTAGATCGCCAGCATCCTTCTCTTCACGAGGAGGCGAAAAGACAAAAACATTGTACATGTCGGTAGGCACTCACTGGTTCAAGGAGATTTTGACTTTGTTATGGTGCTTACATTGATATTGTTCACCTGCTTCGCTTGAATTTTTTCAGAACCATGTGGAGGGCTCCGTTGGAAAGCATTTTCTTTTAACTGAATCGGACTATCCTGTACTGTTTTATGAATTGTAATGAATAACACATGAATAAATAATAAAATAAATAAATTTATTAGGTGCACGTTAAATGAAAAGAAAAATGGGTACGTATCATTGTAAAAAGGTGCCCTCATCTGAGATTAAGAGAAGCACTTATCAGAAGGGAAAGGGGCAATAATTACAAATAAATATGGGCACTGCTCAAAGAAAAACGAGAATCTCTCACATTAGAAAAGGGGCAATTTTCAGAGGTGAAGGGGGCACCTATCAGATGTGAAAAGGAGTAAATCCTCGTACCTGCAAACTGGCATTTACCAGAGGTGAAAAAAGTGGGCACTTATGAGAATGCAAAGAGATTTTTCAGGGGCGAAAAGGGGCCTTTACGAGACGAGGAAGGGACTGTCTTTTAATGGGGCTCTTATCATATGGAAAAGGGACACTTATTAAAAAGAAAAAGGGGCACGTGTGAAATTAAAAGGTGTGCTTATTCGAGTTCAAAAGGGGCAGTTACTAAAATGGAAAAGGGGCTCCTCTCAGATTTGAATAGGGGAAATTATCAGAGGTATAGGGGGTAATTTTCAAGAGTGAAAAGGGCCACTTGAAACGGGTAACTTACTAAAGATTATAAAGGGCACTTATGATAATGGAAAATGTGCACTTATTGCAAAGGAGAATGGAAACTTGTCGAAGGAAAAGGGGCACGTGTAAAAAAATAAAATGGGCACTTATCAGAGGTGAAAAGGGGAAGGGGCACATCTTACAATATAATATAGGCACTTTTCCTTTGTAAAAAGAGCACTTTTGGGTATTTTAAATAATTATTTTTTAGGGTGAATGTAGGATTGATAGGCCTAATCTTCTTAAGGGAAAATATACATTTTGGAAGTATTTTAGTATAAGGCTAATGTGAGGGGAGTTTTCAAGATACATCACAAATTTTGATTGCGCCTTCGAGAATGTATAGGTTTCTTATTTTTAGTCGTTTTTACTCAATCTTTCAATGACCTGTTTCTCTTATTTTTCTGCGACTATTTAGATAAACTCGATATCAGGGTAGACTTCCTCTTTAAAGCTCTTTCAAAGTGTTGGGAGCCACAAATTTGTCAAAAATTTGATGGCAAATATTTCACTTAAATTGTTTTATAACGTGTAAGAGGATGTCATTTAAAGTGACTCGGCAACCTTGTTGAAGGTTGATTTAAAAAAAATGCATATTTTTGGTATGAAATCAACCCTCCAGCATGCAAAAAAAATATTCCAACACTTAAATGTCTGGACTGGTGTATAGAGCCAAGTCATTGCATAATGGCGATTTACATTCAGCTAAAATGTAATAACATTTTAATAATATATAGTTGGGAGAATTAAGGAATCTATCAGATCAGTTTTAATCAATTATAATGGTCTGTTTTCACTCAAATGTTATCGTTAAATCTACATGTAGCATTAAAGTCACTGCCTTAGCACCATTTTGTCTCATCTGAACAATGTTACCAAGTTCCTTGACACACTTCTCCCAACATTCCTCACCCCCCCAAAAAAAAATATATATATTGATAAAGAGTTCATAATTCGGGTTTTCTGTTGTACGCAGAAAACCCCTATATTGTATCCTTTCAATATTTGACTTTAAACACATTTGTTTCGAAAAGCTTTGCAGAAAATGCGACTAAAACGACATCCTCTTTCACATTATGATGCAATTTAAGTGATATGGACTTGAATTATCGTTTGTGAACAAAGAAAGCTCCATGTAGCCCTGTGAGGTAGACTACAACATCTACGCATGTGAAAATCTCCAGCAGTCTTGAAATACATACACGTCGTCTGAATATTACAAACGAGGTTCCCAATGTGTGTATATATGTGTGTACATGTACGTGTTTGTTTATGCTTTCACATGTATATTTATGTATATGTATAAAGTACTTTGAAAATTGCCTTTCATCGCAGTACTCGAATTTTCACCATTGATTTTATACAAACACAGTACATATACGCTGTATATACGTTGTTCACACACTTTCACTTCTCCTCTATATTTGTATTTATATTTTATGTAGTTTAGGCCTATGTACGTAATTTATAGGTATCATAATGTCTGTTTTGTTATGGTGACCCCACCAAATGCGTGTTGCTTTTGGGGAATGTCGCCTCCTTTCTAAACACATAGTAAATATATATTTTAAAGTGAAACACAAATACATACTCTCTCGATCTGACCTTTTCCTGGCTGATATGCCTGAAATATGACATGGGAAGTATATGTGAGAGAGAGAGGGACAGGGAAAAAGAAAGAGAGAGCGAGAGAGAGAAAGAGAGAGAGGAGAGAGAAAAAGGAAGTGATGTAGTCAAAACATAGTATCCCCTTTATCGCAGTACTCGAATTTTCTCAATTGATTTATATATTACAAAGTATTAAACTCTTTTCTAATAAATGTTAAAATCTTAAATAATACATGTAGAGATGTCGTCGACATTGTGAAAATCTAAAACTACTTCACGTAGTAAGCCTGGATGGAAATGTTGATAATAAACATAGTCTGCTTTATCTTACAATCGCACAACAGTTCATTTCCCTGTTTACTGTCTGTTTGCAAGGTATGAATAGGTGATTAAATGAATTAAAACTGTAATTTCTTTTAACGATTCTGAATTGAAACAGTATTGAAAATAAATGAAACAAAAAGAAGGGAATTGCTAATTCGCTGAATAAGAAAGTATGAAAAAGCTCAACAAAACCTTTTACACAGTACCCAAATCTCAACCTTTCCTTTAAGACCTGATGCAATTTGATTGCCCCATTGATAGAGAGCATGTGAAGTAGACTACAACGCCTACCCATGTGGAATTCCCCAGCTTTCTGGAAATACATGCACATCGTCTGAAATATGACAAACAAGGTACCCAAGGCAATGCAGACGTGGCGGGATTCAATATTTTAGGAGCACAATTGTATTACCCATAGTAGACATGTAACCGTACTGTGCCCCAATACCACAAAGATTGCAACGGTTAACGTTAGGCAGTTTTGAACTTTGTACTTAGGAGGACTTTTGATCAGAAAACCAAAGTAATTTAAGTCTGACTAAATTCATTTCGTTTGCTCCTGCTCTTGATGGGTATGGCCTGGGTAGCTTTCAAATCTTCGATCTGAACATTTTGGATGACCTTCTGGCTGGCATGACAACCCTTCTCATTATTGTCTGGGGAACTAGGACTCGTTCCTCGACCCCTTTAAACCGCTTCCTCTGCATTAAGAATAAAACAAATACAGTATTGCCTCTCGATTTATAGGTACTGTAATCCGACTTCCTGCCTAAACAGTGTACAGCTCTTCTACAACTTGAAAATTTCAGGTGCCGCGCAAGAGGATTCATTTTTTTTTAAGTGAAAGTTTTCTTTCTATTTAAAGCCTCTTTTGTCAGTTTAAAATCTCCTTTTTGTATTTTTATATCTTCCGTTTTTAATGTCTAAGTCGGCTATACGTTTTGTTTCGTAGCAGGCACACATTTTGCGCGACAGCACATGGTGACATTTCCTTTACACATTTCCCTTTTTCCTCTGATAAATATGTTTCTCATACTATTTTTGAAGATACGAATACTACATGTCCTGTTTCAGTCTGTCTGTAATGCACTTTTTTCTCCCTCTCCTCAGTTATCTTTGTCGGCTCTTTCTTTACCCCAGCACTTACTTTTCAAAGACGTCGTATCCGCTCTGATGTATACTCAACACAATATCCCTCTTATTAATTTGGTTTACTTCTATCATGAATTATCATTATGCCTATGTTATGAACTTAATTATGTATTTCTAACACCTTACATATTTCATATTTGTATATATATTTTCATATTTGTATTACGTTACACTTCTGTCTCTGTTGACTTTTGTATAGATACTGTGAAACGTCGGTGCAATGATTTAGTTTTAATATGTTCCTTTCAGCGTTTTCTATTGTTAATAATATATCAACGATAAAATAAAGGTAGGGCTGAAACCGAAAAAGGGGTAGGGTAGTTGTACCAAGATCCGTTGGGGTGTGTGTGTGTGACTACATTATTACATTTTCTTTATGCTGGAGTAAATTGTATTCGTATACCCGTCATGCCCGGAGCAAATAAATATAACAATTAACTGGAAATAAATTAGTAAACTGTTACATTCTTTTTCCTCACTTGCTTTTATTAGGTGCGGGGCGTCTATAAATAATTATAATGAATCACCTCACAGTCAACAGTAAACAATCACTCAAGCGGTGATTTTGTTTTCATCATTAATCAGTTGAGTTTAAGTTGAAGTTCTATTCATTAAACAGTTTCATAAAAATATACACCCAAACTAAATGCACACGAATTCCTACACGCACATGCACTCCTACGCGCACATGCACGCACCAAACACAATTCATTCATTTATACAGGTCGCCACATACAATTATAGATTTTTATGGATTTAGAAAATATTTTAAACTAATTTCATGAACGTATACACACTACAATAATGATAGAAATGCTGACATTCGAGCAAAATGTGAACGATAACACACTATAAAGAATTACAGCAGAAAACTTGCTATCACACTATTCACTATGCGTTTGCTTGATAGCGTGATAACCCGGTGGGGGTGGATGATTAATGATGTTGATGACGACGATGATGATGGTGACGATGTTAATGATAACGATGATGAGAATGTAAATTAAAGTATGCTGAAATAAATATATGTCTGACACAGAAAACTTGTATAAGTACATATAAAAATATTAAAATCATCGCTGATCATAATGTAATCAAATTATAGGGGTATATACCAATGTCTAAAAATTGGTATATTTTCGCTTTGAGATTTCCCTTTGTAGATGCCCTTTTTTCCCAGAAAGTGCCCCTTTTTTGTTGGTGCCCCCCACCACTTTGGAAGCC